>CAWWDY010000817.1:0-13000 GCA_963942605.1 Poecilus cupreus | reverse complement strand
AGTATTTAAACTGTCATATTCATGTATATGTCGTGTGTAGTGGCTTATGTTTGCAAAATCAAGATAAAATAGCTGTTTTCAGCTTGCAAAAACATACAAAATGCTGTTTTCAAGTATTTAAACTGTCATATTCATGTTTCTGTCGTGTATAATAGCTAATGTTGGTGAAAGCAAGATAAAAATGCTGTTTTAAGCATGCAAAAACATACAAAACACAGTTTTCAAGTATTTAAACTGTCATATTCATGTATATGTCGAGTGTAGTGGCTTATGTTTGCAAAATCAAGATAAAATAGCTGTTTTCAGCTTGCAAACACATACAAAATGCTGTTTTCAAGTATTTAAACTGTCATATTCATGTTTCTGTCGTGTATAATAGCTAATGATGGTGGAAGCAGGATAAAAATGCTGTTTTAAGCATGCAAAAGCGTACAAAACACCGTTTTCAAGTATTTAAACTGTCATATTCATGTTTCTGTCGTGTATAATAGCTAATGTTGGTGAAAGCAAGATAAAAATGCTGTTTTGAGCATGCAAAAGCATACAAAACACCGTTTTTAAGTACTTAAACTGTCATATTCATGTATATGTCGTGTGTAATGGCTTATGTTTGCAAAAACAAGATAAATAGCTGTTTTCAGCTTGCAAAAACATACAAAATGCTGTTTTCAAGTATTTAAACTATCATATTCATGTTTGTGTCGTGTGTAATAGCTAATGTTGGTGAAAGCAAGATAAAAATGCTGTTTTAAGCATGCAAAGGCATACAAAACACCGTTTTAAAGTATTTAAACTGTCATATTCAGGTTTCTGTCGTGTATAATAGCTAATGTTGGTGAAAGCAAGATAAAAATGATGTTTTAAGCATGCAAAAGCATACAAAACACCATTTTCATGTATTTTAACTGTCATATTCATGTATATGTCGTGTGTAATGGCTTATGTTTGCAAAATCAAGATAAAATAGCTGTTTTCAGCTTGCAAAAACATACAAAATGCTGTTTTCAAGTATTTAAACTGTCATATTCATGTTTCTGTCGTGTATAATAGCTAATGTTGGTGAAAGCAAGATAAAAATGCTGTTTTAAGCATGCAAAAACATACAAAACACCGTTTTCAAGTATTTAAACTGTCTTATTCATGTATATGTCGTGTGTAATGGCTTATGTTTGCAAAATCAAGATAAAATAGCTCTTTTCAGCTTGCAAAAACATACAAAATGCTGTTTTTAAGTACTTAAACTGTCATATTCATGTTTCTGTCGTGTATAATAGCTAATGTTGATGAAAGCAAAATAAAAATGCTATTCTAAGCATGCAAAAGCATAAAAAACACCGTTTTCAAGTATTTAAACAGTCAAATTCATGTTTCTGTCGTGTGTAATAGCTAATGTTGGTGAAAGCAAGATAAAAATCCTGTTTTAAGCATGCAAAAGCATACAAAACACCGTTTTAAAGTATTTAAACTGTCATATTTATGTATATGTCGTGTGTAATGGCTTATGTTTGCAAAACAAAATAAAATAGCTGTTTTCAGCTTGCAAAAACATACAAAATGCTGTTTTCAAGTATTAAAACTGTCATATTCATGTTTCTGTCGTGTATAATAGCTAATGATGGTGGAAGCAGGATAAAAATGCTGTTTTAAGCATGCAAAAGCATAAAAAACATCGTTTTCAAGTATTTAAACTGTCATATTTATGTATATGTCGTGTGTAATGGCTTATGTTTGCAAAATCAAGATAAATAGCTCTTTTCAGCTTGCAAAAACATACACAATGCTGTTTTCAAGTATTTAAACTGTCATATTCATGTTTCTGTCGTGTATAATAGCTAATGTTGGTGAAAGCAAGATATAAATGCTGTTTTAAGCATGCAAAAGCATACAAAACACCGTTTTCAAGTATTTAAACTGTCATATTCATGTATATGTCGTGTGTAATGGCTTATGTTTGCAAAATCAAGATAAATAGCTGTTTTCAGCTTGCAAAAACATACAAAATGCTGTTTTCAAGTATTTAAACTATCATATTTATGTTTCTGTCGTGTAAAATAGCTAATGTTGATAAAAGCAAGATAAAAATGCTGTTTTAAGCATGCAAAAGCATAGAAAACACCGTTTTCAAGTATTTAAACTGTCATATTCATGTATATGTCGTGTGTAATGGCTTATGTTTGCAAAATCAAGATAGAATAGCTGTTTTCAGCTTGCAAATACATACAAAATGCTGTTTTCAATTATTTAAACTGTCATATTCATGTTTCTGTCGTGTATAATAGCTAACGTTGGTGAAAGCAAGATAAAAATGCTGTTTTAAGGATGCAAAAAAATAAAAAACACCGTTTTCAAGTATTTAAATTCTCATATTCATGTTTCTGTCGTGTATAATAGCTAATGTTGGTGAAAGCAAGATAAAAATGCTGTTTTGAGCATGCAAAAGCATACAAAACACCGTTTTCAAGTATTTAAACTGTCATATTCATGTACATGTCGTGTGTAATGGCTTATGTTTGCAAAATCAAGATAAAATAGCTGTTTTCAGCTTGCAAAAACATACAAAATGCTGTTTTCAAGTATTTAAATTGTCATATTCATGTTCCTGTCGTGTATAATAGCTAATGTTGGTGAAAGCTAGATAAAAATGCTGTTTTAAGCATGCAAAAGCATACAAAACACCGTTTTCAAATATTTAAACTGCCATATTCATGTATATGTCGTGCGTAATGGCTTATGTTTGCAAAATCAAGATAAAATAGCTGTTTTCAGCTTGCAAAAACATACAAAATGCTGTTTTAAAGTATATAAACTGTCATATTCATGTTTCTGTCGTCTATAATAGCTAATGTTGTTAAAAGCAAGATAAAAATTCTGTTTTAAGCATGCAAAAGCAAACAAAACACCGTTTTCAAGGATTTAAACTGTCATATTTATGTTTCTGTCGTGTATAATGGCTTATGTTTGCAAAATCAAGATAAAATAGCTGTTTTTAGCTTGCAAAAACATACAAAATGCTGTTTAGAAGTATTTAAACTGTCATATTCATGTTTTTGTAGTGAATAATAGCTAATGTTGGTGAAAGCAAGATTAAAATGCTGTTTTAAGCATGCAAAAGCATACAAAACACCGTTTTCAAGTATTTGAACTGTCATATTCAGGTTTCTGTCATGTATAATAGCAAATGTTGGTGAAAGCAAGATAAAAATGCTGTTCTAAGCATGCAAAAGCATACAATACACCATTTTCAAGTATTTTAACAGTCATATTCATGTATATGTCGTGTGTAATGGTTTATGTTTGCAAAATCAAGATAAAATAGCTGTTTTCAGCTTACAAAAACATACAAAATGCTGTTTTCAAGTATTTATACTGTCATATTCATGTTTCTCTCGTGTATAATAGCTAATGTTGGTGAAAGCAAGATAAAAATGATGTTTTAAGCATGCAAAAGCATACAAAACACCATTTTCAAGTATTTTAACTGTCATATTCATGTATATGTCGTGTGTAATGGCTTATGTTTGCAAAATCAAGATAAAATAGCTGTTTTCAGCTTGCAAAAACATACAAAATGCTGTTTTCAAGTATTTAAACTGTCATATTCATGTTTCTGTCGTGTATAATAGCTAATGTTGGTGAAAGCAAGATAAAAATGCTGTTTTAAGCATGCAAAAACATACAAAACACCGTTTTCAAGTATTTAAACTGTCATATTCATGTATATGTCGTGTGTAATGGCTTATGTTTGCAAAATCAAGATAAAATAGCTGTTTTCAGCTTGCAAAAACATACAAAATGCTGTTTTTAAGTACTTAAACTGTCATATTCATGTTTCTGTCGTGTATAATAGCTAATGATGGTGGAAGCAGGATAAAAATGCTGTTTTAAGCATGCAAAAGCATACAAAACACCGTTTTCAAGTATTTAAACTGTCATATTCTTGTTTCTGTCGTGTATAATAGCTAATGTTGGTGTAAGCAAGATAAAAATGCTGTTTTGAGCATGCAAAAGCATACAAAACACCGTTTTCAAGTACTTAAACTGTCATATTGGGAAGATAGCCAAGATGGCGTCAGGTAGTGCACAAAATAGTGGTTCGGTAACCAATAAGTGTAAAAAGTGTAAACAAACCGCAGTAAGTGGTACAAAATGCGTAATTTGTGGAACTATATCTCATAAAAGTTGCGCTAAATTATTAAAAAATGTGACAACGATTGACGAAAACACGATAAACTGTTGTATATTAGATGACAAAGACGACCTTGACACGTCTTTTGCAAGTGCCGCTGACTTAAATTACAGTGCAGTCAAGATGGAAATGAAGTATCTTAATGAACTGTTACAAAGTAAAGATATTATTATAGCTAATCAAAGTGATTTAATTCTTTCCTTAAAACAACAAATATCTATGTTAAATAAAAATTTCGATAATGTAACACTACCATCGCCATCTGTGAGTAATAAACAAAATTTTAATATTTCTCATATTAACAAAAAACAAGTTAAATCGATACAGAAGAAATCAATTAAACATTCTAACTTATCGACAAATCTGATCGAAGAGGCTGTCAACGATTGTAAACAACCAATAAATCGTAATTCCCACGTCTGTGTTGAATCCGACAGTATTTGTAAGGACTCTTTAAATAATATCGGAAAACAGGATGTCAGCAAGGAAAATTCAAAACTGACCGATAACAACAATAAACAAAAACATAAGCGTCGCTCTTTTTCTACAATAATAGGTAGTCAAACTGATAACAGTTTTACTTCAATAAAAGCAGCTGAAACACAACCAGTTCATCTACACGTCTATAAGCTACATCCCAAGACAACAGAGGAAGAGTTACTAAATTATTTAACTCCACATTTCCCAGAAGTGACATGCGAAAAGCTACTATCAAAATATCCGAAATACTATTCATCGTTTAAGGTCACAGTTAGTGTTGAGAACCGTGCAAAGGCTATGGATCCATCTTTTTGGCCTAGTGGATGCCATATTAACAGGTTTTTTCATTTAAAGAGCCCTCGCAAGTCAATAGCATAGTATTTAACACACCTCCGGCTGTGAATGATACTTGTGTCAGTGTCAGTGAGGTATATGATTTTTTAGTTTTAAACTGTGGATCGATAACTCTAAATAAAGCAAATCTTATAACTACTGAATATATTAAAAAATATAAGAGTTTAAAATTTTTATGTCTAAGTGAGACATGGCGTAATATACATAATGTCAATTTTAATCTTTTTGATAATTTTATTTGTATGTCAAACTTTTGTAGGTCACATCATAAAGGAGGAGGAGTGGGAATCTGGTGCCATAGCAGCATATCTAAGCAAGTTAAATCTATAGATATCACTAGTTTTTGTAAAGAAAAACAATTTGAGGCTTGTGCTGTTTTATGGGAACCTGATTTCGGCCAGCCTATCTTAATTTTAAATGTCTATAGGCCACCTTCTGCAGATTCCAAAGTATTATGTGAGAACATTGTTCTAGTTTTAGAAAAACTTTTCAGATTAAATTACCAAGTAATAATCTGTGGTGATTTAAACTTAGACCCAAAAAGAGATTATAATGAATATAAATCTTTTTCAGATATTCTTACAACATATAATATGTTCAATAAAGTTGATGTTCCAACAAGAGGACATAATATTTTGGACCATCTGTTTACAAATATTGAAAATGGTGCGGTTGCTGTTAAGAATGATATTATTTCTGATCACAACATAATACTATTTAACACTAAAGTTGTTATTTCTAGGCCTAATCAAACTACCACTGTTAAAAGAGTTTTTAATGAGCCAAATATTAAAGTTTTTTGTGAGGAATTAAGTACCGAATCCTGGTATGAAGTCTATACGAAAACAGACACGGAAGAGGCTTTTAATTGTTTCTTGAATACTTTTCTTTATTATTTTAATAAAATCTTTCCTTTGCGGAAAATACGCCCTTTAAATTACAACAAAAAATGCTGGGTTAATTCGAATATCAAAAATTCAAGTGCTAATTTGAAATCTATTTTTAATTTAAAACAGAGTTATCCTGAATTTTTGCCATTATATAATAAAGCTAAAAGAGAGCATATATCCCTGGTGTCGGAAACGAAAAGACGTTTTTATCAAAGTAAAATCATTGAATCTGATAATATGGTTAAGTCTGCTTGGAATGTTATTAAAAAGAATACTAAAATTGATGTCAATAATAACTTGCAGTTATGTCATAATAATGAAAAAGTTTCTGATCCAAGTGAAGTCGCTAATATTTTTAATATTCATTTTAACGATGCCCCTTTAAACATATATAAGAAAATACCGATATATGATAATAAGGATAAGTCAAATTTAAAGTATATTTCAAGTAATATTTTCCTAAACCCTGTTTGTGAATCAGATCTGGTGCACATTATTTTAAATAAACTTAAAAATAAGAGGTCATCCGGATCGGATGAAATCCCTAACTTTATTATACGATCGGTAGCATATCTTATTGCAGCACCACTGTCTCATATTATTAATCTTTCTTTTCAAAATGGAATTTTTCCTAATACCTTAAAGGTTAATAAAATATTTCCTGTTTTTAAGAAGGGAGAAAAATCTAACGTCGATAATTACAGACCAGTTGCTTTAACATCAGGCTTTTCAAAAATATTTGAATATTGCTTTCTAAGTAGGCTTCAGAGTTTCTTAGATTTAAATGATATAATTTCTGATAAACAATTTGGTTTCAGACCGCACAGCTCAACTAAGGATGCTCTTCTATCTTTATACAATGAAATCATGGATAACTTAAACAAGGGAGAATATCCAGTTGGGATATTCTGTGATTTGAGTAAGGCCTTTGACTGTGTTGACCATCGCAGGCTAATAATTAAACTTGAGCACATGGGGATACGAGGGATAGCTTTAAAATGGATTGAGACGTTTTTAAGTAATAGGCAACAGTTTGTATACCTAAACTATACTGGAAAAGATTCTAATTCTCATACCATACAATCTGATTTAGTTCAAAACAATGTTGGTTTACCACAGGGCACAGTTTTAGCTCCGGTTTTATTTATTCTTTATATGAATGATTTGAGTAAAGTCTTAGGTGATAATTGTACACCTATTTTGTATGCGGACGACACTACTCTGGTTATTTCAGATCCTAACACTGATGCTTTAATTAATAAATGTAATCAAAGTGTCCAGTCCCTGATATCATGGTGCCATGAAAACAAATTATTTTTGAATGATAGTAAAACTCACATTCTACGTTTTCATATGCATCCCTATAACAATCATGATATACCTGTTAAGTTCGGGAATAATGATAAAAAAGGTAGTGACGTCGCAAGGATCTTGGGTGTACTTATCACTGATAATCTCAATTGGAAACCTCTTTGTGAAGAGCTTGTTTCAACTCTAAACAAATTATGTTTTCAAATTCGACACATAAAAGAATTTTTAAATTTAAACCAGTTATTAATGTTTTACTTTGCTTGTGTTGAATCTCGTTTGAGGTACAGTATTTGTTTCTGGGGTTATTCAAATATGAGTCAAAGTGTTTTCATAGCACAGAAAAGAGTGTTACGCACAATAGCAGGCGTTCGAACTAATACTTCGTGCAAGATTTTGTTCAAGAAGTATAATGTTCTCACTGTTGCAAGTATTTATATTTATGAAATTTGTATCTTAATTCACAAGAAACAAAAATCTTTTCCCGTGATCAGTGAATTGCATGGACACAATACCAGGAATAAAAACGACTTTCAGGTTCCAGTTTCGAAACTACACGTTGTTAAAAATTCTCCTTATAGAATAGGCTTAAAAATATACAATAATTTGCCCATTTATTTAAAAAATATTAAGAATTTTAAAACTTTTAAAAAAGATTTAATAACTTTCTTACAACAACATGCATTTTATAATGTTAATGATTTTTTTGATTTGTAATTATCTTTTACTATCTAATTTTTTGTCTGACGTTTTCTATACACTGTACTGTGTCTAAGAAAAAAATAAACATTATTATTATTATTATATTCATGTATATGTCGTGTGTAATGGCTTATGTTTGCAAAATCAAGATAAATAGCTGTTTTCAGCTTGCAAAAACATACAAAATGCTGTTTTCAAGTATTTAAAATATCATATTCATGTTTCTGTCGTGTATAATAGCTAATGTTGATGAAAGCAAAATAAAAATGCTATTCTAAGCATGCAAAAGCATAAAAAACACCGTTTTCAAGTATTTAAACAGTCAAATTCATGTTTCTGTCGTGTGTAATAGCTAATGTTGGTGAAAGCAAGATAAAAATCCTGTTTTAAGCATGCAAAAGCATACAAAACACCGTTTTAAAGTATTTAAACTGTCATATTTATGTATATGTCGTGTGTAATGGCTTATGTTTGCAAAACAAAATAAAATAGCTGTTTTCAGCTTGCAAAAACATACAAAATGCTGTTTTCAAGTATTAAAACTGTCATATTCATGTTTCTGTCGTGTATAATAGCTAATGATGGTGGAAGCAGGATAAAAATGCTGTTTTAAGCATGCAAAAGCATAAAAAACACCGTTTTCAAGTATTTAAACTGTCATATTCATGTATATGTCGTGTGTAATGGCTTATGTTTGCAAAATCAAGATAAATAGCTCTTTTCAGCTTGCAAAAACATACAAAATGCTGTTTTCAAGTATTTAAACTGTCATATTCATGTTTCTGTCGTGTATAATAGCTAATGTTGGTGAAAGCAAGATATAAATGCTGTTTTAAGCATGCAAAAGCATACAAAACACCGTTTTCAAGTATTTAAACTGTCATATTCATGTATATGTCGTGTGTAATGGCTTATGTTTGCAAAATCAAGATAAAATAGCTGTTTTCAGCTTGCAAAAACATACAAAATGCTGTTTTAAAGTATATAAACTGTCATATTCATGTTTCTGTCGTCTATAATAGCTAATGTTGTTAAAAGCAAGATAAAAATTCTGTTTTAAGCATGCAAAAGCAAACAAAACACCGTTTTCAAGGATTTAAACTGTCATATTTATGTTTCTGTCGTGTATAATGGCTTATGTTTGCAAAATCAAGATAAAATAGCTGTTTTTAGCTTGCAAAAACATACAAAATGCTGTTTAGAAGTATTTAAACTGTCATATTCATGTTTTTGTAGTGAATAATAGCTAATGTTGGTGAAAGCAAGATTAAAATGCTGTTTTAAGCATGCAAAAGCATACAAAACACCGTTTTCAAGTATTTGAACTGTCATATTCAGGTTTCTGTCATGTATAATAGCTAATGTTGGTGAAAGCAAGATAAAAATGCTGTTTTAAGCATGCAAAAGCATACAATACACCATTTTCAAGTATTTTAACAGTCATATTCATGTATATGTCGTGTGTAATGGTTTATGTTTGCAAAATCAAGATAAAATATCTGTTTTCAGCTTACAAAAACATACAAAATGCTGTTTTCAAGTATTTATACTGTCATATTCATGTTTCTCTCGTGTATAATAGCTAATGTTGGTAAAAGCAAGATAAAAATGCTGTTTTAAGCATGCAAAAGCATACAAAACACCGTTTTCAAGTATTTAAACTGTCACATTCATGTATATGTCATGTGTAATGGCTTATGTTTGCAAAATTAAGATAAAATAGCTGTTTTCAGCTCGCAAAAACATACAAAATGCTGTTTTCAAGTATTTAAACTGTCATATTCATGTTTCTGTCGTGTATAATAGCTAATGTTGGTGAATGCAAGATAAAAATGCTGTTTTAAGCATGCAAAAGCATACAAAACACCGTTTTCAAGTATTTAAACCATCATATTCAGGTTTCTGTCGTGTAAAATAGCTAATGTTGGTGAAAGCAAGATAAAAATGCTGTTTTAAGCATGCAAAAACATACAAAACACCGTTTTCAAGTATTTAAACTGTCACATTCATGTATATGTCATGTGTAATGGCTTATGTTTGCAAAATTAAGATAAAATAGCTGTTTTCAGCTCGCAAAAACATACAAAATGCTGTTTTCAAGTATTTAAACTGTCATATTCATGTTTCTGTCGTGTATAATAGCTAATGTTGGTGAAAGCAAGTTAAAAATGCTGTTTTAAGCATGCAAAAACATATAAAACACAGTTTTCAAGTATTTAAACTGTCATATTCATGTATATGTCGTGTGTAATATCTTATGTTTGCAAAATCAAGATAAAATAGCTGTTTTCAGCTTGCAAATACATACAAAATGCTGTTTTCAAGTATTTAAATTGTCATATTCATGTTTCTGTCTAGTATAATAGCTAATGTTGGTGAAAGCAAGATAAAAATGCTGTTTTAAGCATGCAAAAGCATACAAAACACCGTTTTCAAGTATTCAAACTGTCATATTCATGTATATGTCGTGCGTAATGGCTTATGTTTGCAAAATCAAGATAAAATAGCTGTTTTCAGCTTGCAAAAATATACAAAATGCTGTTTTTAAGTATTTAAACTGTATTATACATGTTTCTGTCATGTTTAATGGCTAATGTTGGTGAAATCAAGATAAAATTGCTGTTTTAAGCATGCAAAAGCATACAAAACACGGGTTTTAAGTATTTAAACTATCATATTCATGTATATGTCGTGTGTAATGCCTTATGTTTGCAAAATCGAGATAAAATAGCTGTTTTCAGCTTGCAAAAACATACAAAATGCTGTTTTCAAGTATTCAAACTGTATTATACATGTTTCTGTCATGTTTAATGGCTAATGTTGGTGAAAGCAAGATAAAAATGCTGTTTTAAGCATGCAAAAGCATACAATTAACCATTCTTAAGTATTTCAACTGTCATATTCATGTATATGTCGTGTGTAATGGTTTATGTTTGCAAAATCAAGATAAAATAGCTGTTTTCAGCTTGCAAAAATATACAAAATGCTGGTTTCAAGTATATAAACTGTCATATTCATGTTTCTGTCGTCTATAATAGCTAATGTTGTTAAAAGCAAGATAAAAATTCTGTTTTAAGCATGCAAAAGCAAACAAAACACCGTTTTCAAGTATTTAAACTGTCACATTCATGTATATGTCATGTGTAATGGCTTATGTTTGCAAAATTAAGATAAAATAGCTGTTTTCAGCTCGCAAAAACATACAAAATGCTGTTTTCAAGTATTTAAACTGTCATATTCATGTTTCTGTCGTGTATAATAGCTAATGTTGGTGAATGCAAGATAAAAATGCTGTTTTAAGCATGCAAAAGCATACAAAACACCGTTTTCAAGTATTTAAACCATCATATTCAGGTTTTTGTCGTGTATAATAGCTAATGTTGGTGAAAGCAAGATAAAAATGCTGTTTTAAGCATGCAAAAACATACAAAACACCGTTTTCAAGTATTTAAACTGTCACATTCATGTATATGTCATGTGTAATGGCTTATGTTTGCATAATTAAGATAAAATAGTTGTTTTCAGCTCGCAAAAACATACAAAATGCTGTTTTCAAGTATTTAAACTGTCATATTCATGTTTCTGTCGTGTATAATAGCTAATGTTGGTGAAAGCAAGTTAAAAATGCTGTTTTAAGCATGCAAAAACATACAAAACACAGTTTTCAAGTATTTAAACTGTCATATTCATGTTTCTGTCGTGTATAATAGCTAATGTTGGTGAATGCAAGATAAAAATGCTGTTTTAAGCATGCAAAAGCATACAAAACACCGTTTTCAAGTATTTAAACCATCATATTCAGGTTTCTGTCGTGTATAATAGCTAATGTTGGTGAAAGCAAGATAAAAATGCTGTTTTAAGCATGCAAAAACATACAAAACACCGTTTTCAAGTATTTAAACTGCCATATTCATGTATATGTCGTGTGTAATGTCTTATGTTTGCAAAATCAAGATAAAATAGCTGTTTTCAGCTTGCAAATACATACAAAATGCTGTTTTCAAGTATTTAAATTGTCATATTCATGTTTCTGTCTAGTATAATAGCTAATGTTGGTGAAAGCAAGATAAAAATGCTGTTTTAGGCATGCAAAAGCATACAAAACACGGGGTTTAAGTATTTAAACTATCATATTCATGTATATGTCGTGTGTAATGCCTTATGTTTGCAAAATCGAGATAAAATAGCTGTTTTCAGCTTGCAAAAACATACAAAATGCTGTTTTCAAGTATTCAAACTGTATTATACATGTTTCTGTCATGTTTAATGGCTAATGTTGGTGAAAGCAAGATAAAAATGCTGTTTTAAGCATGCAAAAGCTTACAATACACCATTTTTAAGTATTTCAACTGTCATATTCATGTATATGTCGTGTGTAATGGTTTATGTTTGCAAAATCAAGATAAAATAGCTGTTTTCAGCTTGCAAAAATATACAAAATGCTGGTTTCAAGTATATAAACTGTCATATTCATGTTTCTGTCGTCTATAATAGCTAATGTTGTTAAAAGCAAGATAAAAATTCTGTTTTAAGCATGCAAAAGCAAACAAAACACCGTTTTCAAGTATTTAAACTGTCACATTCATGTATATGTCATGTGTAATGGCTTATGTTTGCAAAATTAAGATAAAATAGCTGTTTTCAGCTCGCAAAAACATACAAAATGCTGTTTTCAAGTATTTAAACTGTCATATTCATGTTTCTGTCGTGTATAATAGCTAATGTCGGTGAATGCAAGATAAAAATGCTGTTTTAAGCATGCAAAAGCATACAAAACACCGTTTTCAAGTATTTAAACCATCATATTCAGGTTTCTGTCGTGTATAATAGCTAATGTTGGTGAAAGCAAGATAAAAATGCTGTTTTAAGCATGCAAAAACATACAAAACACCGTTTTCAAGTATTTAAACTGTCACATTCATGTATATGTCATGTGTAATGGCTTATGTTTTCATATTCATGTTTTTGTAGTGAATAATAGCTAATGTTGGTGAAAGCAAGATTAAAATGCTGTTTTAAGCATGCAAAAGCATACAAAACACCGTTTTCAAGTATTTGAACTGTCATATTCAGGTTTCTG
>CAWWDY010000816.1:0-40038 GCA_963942605.1 Poecilus cupreus | reverse complement strand
AACATGAATTTGTCAGTTTGAATAGTTAAAAACAGCGTTTTTCTATGTTTTTGCAAGTTTAAAACAGCAATTTTATCGTCATTTCTCATAAATCGCCGTTTCACACGAAAGAAACATGAATTTGTCAGTTTGAATAGTTCAAAAACAGCGTTTTTCTATGTTTTTGCAAGTTTAAAACAGCAATTTTATAGTCATTTCTCATAAATCGCCGTTTCACACGAAAGAAACAGGAATTTATCAGTTTGAATAGTTCAAAACAGCGTTTTTCTATGTTTTTGCAAGTTTAAAACAGCAGTTTTATCGTGATTTCACAAAAATCCACCGTTTCGAACGAAAGAAACCTGAATTTATCAGTTTGAATAGTTAAAAACAGCGTTTTTCTATGTTTTTGCAAGATTAAAACAGCAATTTTATCGTCATTTCTCATAAATCGCCGTTTCACACGAAAGAAACATGAATTTGTCAGTTTGAATAGTTCAAAACAGCGTTTTTCTATGTTTTTTCATGTTTAAAACAGCAATTTTATCGTCATTTCTCATAAATCGCCGTTTCACACGAAAGAAACATGAATTTATCAGTTTGAATAGTTCAAAACAGCGTTTTTCTATGTTTTTGCAAGTTTAAAACAGCAGTTTTATCGTGATTTCACAAAAATCCACCGTTTCGAACGAAAGAAACCTGAATTTATCAGTTTGAATAGTTAAAAACAGCGTTTTTCTATGTTTTTGCAAGTTTAAAACAGCAATTTTATCGTCATTTCTCATAAATCGCCGTTTCACACGAAAGAAACATGAATTTATCAGTTTGAATAGTTAAAAACAGCGTTTTTCTATGTTTTTGCAAGTTTAAAACAGCAATTTTATCGTCATTTCTCATAAATCGCCGTTTCACACGAAAGAAACATGAATTTGTCAGTTTGAATAGTTCAAAACAGCGTTTTTCTATGTTTTTGCAAGTTTAAAACAGCAATTTTATCGTCATTTCTCCGTTTCACACAAAAGAAACATGAATTTATCAGTTTGAATAGTTCAAAACAGCGTTTTTCTATGTTTTTGCAAGTTTAAAAACAGCAGTTTTATCGTGATTTCACAAAAATCCACCGTTTCGAACGAAAGAAACCTGAATTAATCAGTTTGAATAGTTAAAAACAGCGTTTTTCTATGTTTTTGCAAGTTTAAAACAGCAATTTTATCGTCATTTCTCATAAATCGCCGTTTCACACGAAAGAAACATGAATTTGTCAGTTTGAATAGTTCAAAACAGCGTTTTTTCTATGTTTTTGCAAGTTTAAACAGCAATTTTATCGTCATTTCTCATAAATCGCCGTTTCACACGAAAGAAACATGAATTTGTCAGTTTGAATAGTTTCAAAACAGCGTTTTTCTATGTTTTTTCATGTTTAAAAACAGCAATTTTATCGTCATTTCTCATAAATCGCCGTTTCACACGAAAGAAACATGAATTTGTCAGTTTGAATAGTTGAAAACAGCGTTTTTCTATGTTTTTGCAAGTTTAAAACAGCAATTTTATCGTCATTTCTCATAAATCGCCGTTTCACACGAAAGAAACATGAATTTATCAGTTTGAATAGTTAAAAACAGCGTTTTTCTATGTTTTTGCAAGTTTAAAACAGCAATTTTATCGTCATTTCTCATAAATCGCCGTTTCACACGAAAGAAACATGAATTTGTCAGTTTGAATAGTTCAAAACAGCGTTTTTCTATGTTTTTGCAAGTTTAAAACAGCAATTTTATCGTCATTTCTCATAAATCGCCGTTTCATACGAAAGAAACATGAATTTATCAGTTTGAATAGTTAAAAACAGCGTTTTTTCTATGTTTTTGCAAGTTTAAAACAGCAATTTTATCGTCATTTCTCATAAATCGCCGTTTCACACGAAATAAACATGAATTTGTCAGTTTAAATAGTTCAAAACAGCGTTTTTCTATGTTTTTGCAAGTTTAAAACAGCAATTTTATCGTCATTTCTCATAAATCGCCGTTTCACACGAAAGAAACATGAATTTGTCAGTTTGAATAGTTCAAAACAGCGTTTTTCTATGTTTTTTCATGTTTAAAACAGCAATTTTATCGTCATTTCTCATAAATCGCCGTTTCACACGAAAGAAACATGAATTTGTCAGTTTGAATAGTTGAAAACAGCGTTTTTCTATGTTTTTGCAAGTTTAAAACAGCAATTTTATCGTCATTTCTCATAAATCGCCGTTTCACACGAAAGAAACATGAATTTGTCAGTTTGAATAATTCAAAACAGCGTTTTTCTATGTTTTTTGCAAGTTTAAAACAGCAATTTTATCGTCATTTCTCATAAAACGC
Organism: Poecilus cupreus; assembly: GCA_963942605.1. Classification (NCBI taxonomy): domain Eukaryota; kingdom Metazoa; phylum Arthropoda; class Insecta; order Coleoptera; family Carabidae; genus Poecilus; species Poecilus cupreus. The sequence continues at coordinate 37,702 of CAWWDY010000816.1, read as the reverse complement.
CGTTTCACACGAAAGAAACATGAATTTGTCAGTTTGAATAGTTAAAAACAGCGTTTTTCTATGTTTTTGCAAGTTTAAAACAGCAATTTTATCGTCATTTCTCATAAATCGCCGTTTCACACGAAAGCAACCTGAATTTATCAGTTTAAATAGTTTAAAAACAGCGTTTTTCTATGTTTTTGCAAGTTTAAAACAGCAATTTTATCGTCATTTCTCATAAATCGCCGTTTCACACGAAAGAAACATGAATTTATCAGTTTGAATAGTTAAAAACAGCGTTTTTTCTATGTTTTTGCAAGTTTAAAACAGCAATTTTATCGTCATTTCTCATAAATCGCCGTTTCACACGAAAGAAACATGAATTTATCAGTTTGAATAGTTCAAACAGCGTTTTTCTATGTTTTTGCAAGTTTAAAACAGCAATTTTATCGTCATTTCTCATAAATCGCCGTTTCACACGAAAGCAACCTGAATTTATCAGTTTAAATAGTTAAAAACAGTGTTTTTCTATGTTTTTGCAAGTTTAAAACAGCAATTTTATCGTCATTTCTCATAAATCGCCGTTTCACACGAAAGAAACATGAATTTATCAGTTTGAATAGTTCAAAACAGCGTTTTTCTATGTTTTTGCAAGTTTAAAACAGCAGTTTTATCGTGATTTCACAAAAATCCACCGTTCGAACGAAAGAAACCTGAATTTATCAGTTTGAATAGTTAAAAACAGCGTTTTTCTATGTTTTTGCAAGTTTAAAACAGCAATTTTATCGTCATTTCTCATAAATCGCCGTTTCACACGAAAGAAACATGAATTTGTCAGTTTGAATAGTTCAAAACAGCGTTTTTCTATGTTTTTGCAAGTTTAAAACAGCAATTTTATCGTCATTTCTCATAAATCGCCGTTTCACACGAAAGAAACATGAATTTGTCAGTTTGAATAGTTCAAAACAGCGTTTTTCTATGTTTTTTCATGTTTAAAACAGCAATTTTATTGTCATTTCTCATAAATCTCCGTTTCACACGAAAGAAACATGAATTTGTCAGTTTGAATAGTTAAAAACAGCGTTTTTCTATGTTTTTGCAAGTTTAAAACAGCAATTTTATCGTCATTTCTCATAAATCGCCGTTTCACACGAAAGAAACATGAATTTGTCAGTTTGAATAGTTCAAAACAGCGTTTTTCTATGTTTTTGCAAGTTTAAACAGCAATTTTATCGTCATTTCTCATAAATCGCCGTTTCACACGAAAGAAACATGAATTTGTCAGTTTGAATAGTTAAAAACAGCGTTTTTCTATGTTTTTGCAAGTTTAAAACAGCAATTTTATCGTCATTTCTCATAAATCGCCGTTTCACACGAAAGCAACCTGAATTTATCAGTTTAAATAGTTAAAAACAGCGTTTTTCTATGTTTTTGCAAGTTTAAAACAGCAATTTTATCGTCATTTCTCATAAATCGCCGTTTCACACGAAAGAAACATGAATTTATCAGTTTGAATAGTTAAAAACAGCGTTTTTCTATGTTTTTGCAAGTTTAAAACAGCAATTTTATCGTCATTTCTCATAAATCGCCGTTTCACACGAAAGAAACATGAATTTATCAGTTTGAATAGTTCAAAACAGCGTTTTTCTATGTTTTTGCAAGTTTAAAACAGCAATTTTATCGTCATTTCTCATAAATCGCCGTTTCACACGAAAGCAACCTGAATTTATCAGTTTAAATAGTTAAAAACAGTGTTTTTCTATGTTTTTGCAAGTTTAAAACAGCAATTTTATCGTCATTTCTCATAAATCGCCGTTTCACACGAAAGAAACATGAATTTATCAGTTTGAATAGTTCAAAACAGCGTTTTTCTATGTTTTTGCAAGTTTAAAACAGCAGTTTTATCGTGATTTCACAAAAATCCACCGTTTCGAACGAAAGAAACCTGAATTTATCAGTTTGAATAGTTAAAAACAGCGTTTTTCTATGTTTTTGCAAGTTTAAAACAGCAATTTTATCGTCATTTCTCATAAATCGCCGTTTCACACGAAAGAAACATGAATTTGTCAGTTTGAATAGTTCAAAACAGCGTTTTTCTATGTTTTTGCAAGTTTAAACAGCAATTTTATCGTCATTTCTCATAAATCGCCGTTTCACACGAAAGAAACATGAATTTGTCAGTTTGAATAGTTCAAAACAGCGTTTTTCTATGTTTTTTCATGTTTAAAACAGCAATTTTATCGTCATTTCTCATAAATCGCCGTTTCACACGAAAGAAACATGAATTTGTCAGTTTGAATAGTTGAAAACAGCGTTTTTCTATGTTTTTGCAAGTTTTAAAACAGCAATTTTATCGTCATTTCTCATAAATCGCCGTTTCACACGAAAGAAACCTGAATTTATCAGTTTGAATAGTTAAAAACAGCGTTTTTCTATGTTTTTGCAAGTTTAAAACAGCAATTTTATCGTCATTTCTCATAAATCGCCGTTTCACACGAAAGAAACAGGAATTTATCAGTTTGAATAGTTCAAAACAGCGTTTTTCTATGTTTTTGCAAGTTTAAAACAGCAGTTTTATCGTGATTTCACAAAAATCCACCGTTTCGAACGAAAGAAACCTGAATTTATCAGTTTGAATAGTTAAAAAACAGCGTTTTTCTATGTTTTTGCAAGTTTAAAACAGCAATTTTATCGTCATTTCTCATAAATCGCCGTTTCACACGAAAGAAACATGAATTTATCAGTTTGAATAGTTAAAAACAGCGTTTTTCTATGTTTTTGCAAGTTTAAAACAGCAATTTTATCGTCATTTCTCATAAATCGCCGTTTCACACGAAAGAAACATGAATTTGTCAGTTTGAATAGTTCAAAACAGCGTTTTTCTATGTTTTTGCAAGTTTAAAACAGCAATTTTATCGTCATTTCTCATAAATCGCCGTTTCACACGAAAGAAACATGAATTTGTCAGTTTGAATAGTTCAAAACAGCGTTTTTCTATGTTTTTTCATGTTTAAAACAGCAATTTTATCGTCATTTCTCATAAATCGCCGTTTCACACGAAAGAAACATGAATTTGTCAGTTTGAATAGTTGAAAACAGCGTTTTTCTATGTTTTTGCAAGTTTAAAACAGCAATTTTATCGTCATTTCTCATAAATCGCCGTTTCACACGAAAGAAACATGAATTTGTCAGTTTGAATAATTCAAAACAGCGTTTTTCTATGTTTTTGCAAGTTTAAAACAGCAATTTTATCGTCATTTCTCATAAAACGCCGTTTCACACGAAAGAAACATGAATTTGTCAGTTTGAATAGTTAAAAACAGCGTTTTTCTATGTTTTGCAAGTTTAAAACAGCAATTTTATCGTCATTTCTCATAAATCGCCGTTTCACACGAAAGCAACCTGAATTTATCAGTTTAAATAGTTAAAAACAGCGTTTTTCTATGTTTTTGCAAGTTTAAAACAGCAATTTTATCGTCATTTCTCATAAATCGCCGTTTCACACGAAAGAAACATGAATTTATCAGTTTGAATAGTTAAAAACAGCGTTTTTCTATGTTTTGCAAGTTTAAAACAGCAATTTTATCGTCATTTCTCATAAATCGCCGTTTCACACGAAAGAAACATGAATTTGTCAGTTTGAATAATTCAAAACAGCGTTTTTCTATGTTTTTGCAAGTTTAAAACAGCAATTTTATCGTCATTTCTCATAAAACGCCGTTTCACACGAAAGAAACATGAATTTGTCAGTTTGAATAGTTAAAAACAGCGTTTTTCTATGTTTTTGCAAGTTTAAAACAGCAATTTTATCGTCATTTCTCATAAATCGCCGTTTTACACGAAAGCAACCTGAATTTATCAGTTTAAATAGTTAAAAACAGTGTTTTTCTATGTTTTTGCAAGTTTAAAACAGCAATTTTATCGTCATTTCTCATAAATCGCCGTTTCACACGAAAGAAACATGAATTTATCAGTTTGAATAGTTCAAAACAGCGTTTTTCTATGTTTTTGCAAGTTTAAAACAGCAGTTTTATCGTGATTTCACAAAAATCCACCGTTTCGAACGAAAGAAACCTGAATTTATCAGTTTGAATAGTTAAAAACAGCGTTTTTCTATGTTTTTGCAAGTTTAAAACAGCAATTTTATCGTCATTTCTCATAAATCGCCGTTTCACACGAAAGAAACATGAATTTATCAGTTTGAATAGTTAAAAACAGCGTTTTTCTATGTTTTTGCAAGTTTAAAACAGCAATTTTATCGTCATTTCTCATAAATCGCCGTTTCACACGAAAGAAACATGAATTTGTCAGTTTGAATAGTTAAAAACAGCGTTTTTCTATGTTTTTGCAAGTTTAAAACAGCAATTTTATCGTCATTTCTCATAAATCGCCGTTTCACACGAAAGAAACATGAATTTGTCAGTTTGAATAGTTCAAAACAGCGTTTTTCTATGTTTTTGAAAGTTTAAAACAGCAATTTTATCGTCATTTCTCATAAAACGCCGGTTTCACACGAAAGAAACATGAATTTGTCAGTTTGAATAGTTAAAAACAGCGTTTTTCTATGTTTTTGCAAGTATAAAACAGCAATTTTATCGTCATTTCTCATAAATCGCCGTTTCACACGAAAGAAACCTGAATTTATCAGTTTGAATAGTTAAAAACAGTGTTTTTCTATGTTTTTGCAAGTTTAAAACAGCAATTTTATCGTCATTTCTCATAAAACGCCGTTTCACACGAAAGAAACATGAATTTGTCAGTTTGAATAGTTAAAAACAGCGTTTTTCTATGTTTTTGCAAGTTTAAAACAGCAATTTTATCGTCATTTCTCATAAATCGCCGTTTCACACGAAAGCAACCTGAATTTATCAGTTTAAATAGTTAAAAACAGTGTTTTTCTATGTTTTTGCAAGTTTAAAACAGCAATTTTATCGTCATTTCTCATAAATCGCCGTTTCACACGAAAGAAACATGAATTTATCAGTTTGAATAGTTCAAAACAGCGTTTTTCTATGTTTTTGCAAGTTTAAAACAGCAGTTTTATCGTGATTTCACAAAAATCCACCGTTTCGAACGAAAGAAACCTGAATTTATCAGTTTGAATAGTTAAAAACAGCGTTTTTCTATGTTTTTGCAAGTTTAAACAGCAAATTTATCGTCATTTCTCATAAATCGCCGTTTCACACGAAAGAAACATGAATTTATCAGTTTGAATAGTTAAAAACAGCGTTTTTCTATGTTTTTGCAAGTTTAAAACAGCAATTTTATCGTCATTTCTCATAAATCGCCGTTTCACACGAAAGAAACATGAATTTGTCAGTTTGAATAGTTCAAAACAGCGTTTTTCTATGTTTTTGCAAGTTTAAAACAGCAATTTTATCGTAATTTCTCATAAATCGCCGTTTCACACGAAAGAAACATGAATTTGTCAGTTTGAATAGTTCAAAACAGCGTTTTTCTATGTTTTTTCATGTTTAAAACAGCAATTTTATCGTCATTTCTCATAAATCGCCGTTTCACACGAAAGAAACATGAATTTGTCAGTTTGAATAGTTGAAAACAGCGTTTTTCGATGTTTTTGCAAGTTTAAAACAGCAATTTTATCGTCATTTCTCATAAATCGCCGTTTCACACGAAAGAAACATGAATTTGTCAGTTTGAATAGTTCAAAACAGCGTTTTTCTATGTTTTTGAAAGTTTAAAACAGCAATTTTATCGTCATTTCTCATAAAACGCCGTTTCACACGAAAGAAACATGAATTTGTCAGTTTGAATAGTTAAAAACAGCGTTTTTCTATGTTTTTGCAAGTATAAAACAGCAATTTTATCGTCATTTCTCATAAATCGCCGTTTCACACGAAAGAAACCTGAATTTATCAGTTTGAATAGTTAAAAACAGCGTTTTTTCTATGTTTTTGCAAGTTTAAAACAGCAATTTTATCGTCATTTCTCATAATCGCCGTTTCACACGAAAGAAACATGAATTTATCAGTTTGAATAGTTAAAAACAGCGTTTTTCTATGTTTTTACAAGTTTAAAACAGCAATTTTATCGTCATTTCTCATAAATCGCCGTTTCACACGAAAGAAACATGAATTTGTCAGTTTGAATATTTCAAAACAGCGTTTTTCTATGTTTTTGCAAGTTTAAAACAGCAATTTTATCGTCATTTCTCATAAATCGCCGTTTCACACGAAAGAAACATGAATTTGTCAGTTTGAATAGTTCAAAACAGCGTTTTTCTATGTTTTTTTCATGTTTAAAACAGCAATTTTATCGTCATTTCTCATAAATCGCCGTTTCACACGAAAGAAACATGAATTTATCAGTTTGAATAGTTCAAAACAGCGTTTTTCTATGTTTTTGCAAGTTTAAAACAGCAGTTTTATCGTGATTTCACAAAAATCCACCGTTTCGAACGAAAGAAACCTGAATTTATCAGTTTGAATAGTTAAAAACAGCGTTTTTCTATGTTTTTGCAAGTTTAAAACAGCAATTTTATCGTCATTTCTCATAAATCGCCGTTTCACACGAAAGAAACATGAATTTATCAGTTTGAATAGTTAAAAACAGCGTTTTTCTAAGTTTTTGCAAGTTTAAAAACAGCAATTATATCGTCATTTCTCATAAATCGCCGTTTCACACGAAAGAAACATGAATTTGTCAGTTTGAATAGTTAAAAACAGCGTTTTTCTATGTTTTTGCAAGTTTAAAACAGCAATTTTATCGTCATTTCTCATAAATCGCCGTTTCACACGAAAGAAACATGAATTTGTCAGTTTGAATAGTTCAAAACAGCGTTTTTTCTATGTTTTTGAAAGTTTAAAACAGCAATTTTATCGTCATTTCTCATAAAACGCCGTTTCACACGAAAGAAACATGAATTTGTCAGTTTGAATAGTTAAAAACAGCGTTTTTCTATGTTTTTGCAAGTATAAAACAGCAATTTTATCGTCATTTCTCATAAATCGCCGTTTCACACGAAAGAAACCTGAATTTATCAGTTTGAATAGTTAAAAACAGTGTTTTTCTATGTTTTTGCAAGTTTAAAACAGCAATTTTATCGTCATTTCTCATAAAACGCCGTTTCACACGAAAGAAACATGAATTTGTCAGTTTGAATAGTTAAAAACAGCGTTTTTCTATGTTTTTGCAAGTTTAAAACAGCAATTTTATCGTCATTTCTCATAAATCGCCGTTTCACACGAAAGCAACCTGAATTTATCAGTTTAAATAGTTAAAAACAGTGTTTTTCTATGTTTTTGCAAGTTTAAAACAGCAATTTTATCGTCATTTCTCATAAATCGCCGTTTCACACGAAAGAAACATGAATTTATCAGTTTGAATAGTTCAAAAACAGCGTTTTTCTATGTTTTTGCAAGTTTAAAACAGCAGTTTTATCGTGATTTCACAAAAATCCACCGTTTCGAACGAAAGAAACCTGAATTTATCAGTTTGAATAGTTAAAAACAGCGTTTTTCTATGTTTTTGCAAGTTTAAAACAGCAAATTTATCGTCATTTCTCATAAATCGCCGTTTCACACGAAAGAAACATGAATTTATCAGTTTGAATAGTTAAAAACAGCGTTTTTCTATGTTTTTGCAAGTTTAAAACAGCAATTTTATCGTCATTTCTCATAAATCGCCGTTTCACACGAAAGAAACATGAATTTGTCAGTTTGAATAGTTCAAAACAGCGTTTTTCTATGTTTTTGCAAGTTTAAAACAGCAATTTTATCGTAATTTCTCATAAATCGCCGTTTCACACGAAAGAAACATGAATTTGTCAGTTTGAATAGTTCAAAACAGCGTTTTTCTATGTTTTTCATGTTTAAAACAGCAATTTTATCGTCATTTCTCATAAATCGCCGTTTCACACGAAAGAAACATGAATTTGTCAGTTTGAATAGTTGAAAACAGCGTTTTTCTATGTTTTTGCAAGTTTAAAACAGCAATTTTATCGTCATTTCTCATAAATCGCCGTTTCACACGAAAGAAACATGAATTTGTCAGTTTGAATAGTTCAAAACAGCGTTTTTCTATGTTTTTGAAAGTTTAAAACAGCAATTTTATCGTCATTTCTCATAAAACGCCGTTTCACACGAAAGAAACATGAATTTGTCAGTTTGAATAGTTAAAAACAGCGTTTTTCTATGTTTTTGCAAGTATAAAACAGCAATTTTATCGTCATTTCTCATAAATCGCCGTTTCACACGAAAGAAACCTGAATTTATCAGTTTGAATAGTTAAAAACAGCGTTTTTCTATGTTTTTGCAAGTTTAAAACAGCAATTTTATCGTCATTTCTCATAAATCGCCGTTTCACACGAAAGAAACATGAATTTATCAGTTTGAATAGTTAAAAACAGCGTTTTTTTATGTTTTTACAAGTTTAAAACAGCAATTTTATCGTCATTTCTCATAAATCGCCGTTTCACACGAAAGAAACATGAATTTGTCAGTTTGAATAGTTCAAAACAGCGTTTTTCTATGTTTTTGCAAGTTTAAAACAGCAATTTTATCGTCATTTCTCATAAATCGCCGTTTCACACGAAAGAAACATGAATTTGTCAGTTTGAATAGTTCAAAACAGCGTTTTTCTATGTTTTTTCATGTTTAAAACAGCAATTTTATCGTCATTTCTCATAAATCGCCGTTTCACACGAAAGAAACATGAATTTATCAGTTTGAATAGTTCAAAACAGCGTTTTTCTATGTTTTTGCAAGTTTAAAACAGCAGTTTTATCGTGATTTCACAAAAATCCACCGTTTCGAACGAAAGAAACCTGAATTTATCAGTTTGAATAGTTAAAAACAGCGTTTTTCTATGTTTTTGCAAGTTTAAACAGCAATTTTATCGTCATTTCTCATAAATCGCCGTTTCACACGAAAGAAACATGAATTTATCAGTTTGAATAGTTAAAAACAGCGTTTTTCTAAGTTTTTGCAAGTTTAAAACAGCAATTATATCGTCATTTCTCATAAATCGCCGTTTCACACGAAAGAAACATGAATTTGTCAATTTGAATAGTTAAAAACAGCGTTTTTCTATGTTTTTGCAAGTTTAAAACAGCAATTTTATCGTCATTTCTCATAAATCGCCGTTTCACACGAAAGAAACCTGAATTTATCAGTTTGAATAGTTCAAAACAGCGTTTTTCTATGTTTTTGAAAGTTTAAAACAGCAATTTTATCGTCATTTCTCATAAAACGCCGTTTCACACGAAAGAAACATGAATTTGTCAGTTTGAATAGTTAAAAACAGCGTTTTTCTATGTTTTTGCAAGTATAATACAGCAATTTTATCGTCATTTCTCATAAATCGCCGTTTCACACGAAAGAAACCTGAATTTATCAGTTTGAATAGTTAAAAACAGTGTTTTTCTATGTTTTTGCAAGTTTAAAACAGCAATTTTATCGTCATTTCTCATAAAACGCCGTTTCACACGAAAGAAACATGAATTTGTCAGTTTGAATAGTTAAAAACAGCGTTTTTCTATGTTTTTGCAAGTTTAAAACAGCAATTTTATCGTCATTTCTCATAAATCGCCGTTTCACACGAAAGCAACCTGAATTTATCAGTTTAAATAGTTAAAAACAGTGTTTTTCTATGTTTTTGCAAGTTTAAAACAGCAATTTTATCGTCATTTCTCATAAATCGCCGTTTCACACGAAAGAAACATGAATTTATCAGTTTGAATAGTTCAAAACAGCGTTTTTCTATGTTTTTGCAAGTTTAAAACAGCAGTTTTATCGTGATTTCACAAAAATCCACCGTTTCGAACGAAAGAAACCTGAATTTATCAGTTTGAATAGTTAAAAACAGCGTTTTTCTATGTTTTTGCAAGTTTAAAACAGCAATTTTATCGTCATTTCTCATAAATCGCCGTTTCACACGAAAGAAACATGAATTTATCAGTTTGAATAGTTAAAAACAGCGTTTTTCTATGTTTTTGCAAGTTTAAAACAGCAATTTTATCGTCATTTCTCATAAATCGCCGTTTCACACGAAAGAAACATGAATTTGTCAGTTTGAATAGTTCAAAACAGCGTTTTTCTATGTTTTTGCAAGTTTAAAACAGCAATTTTATCGTAATTTCTCATAAATCGCCGTTTCACACGAAAGAAACATGAATTTGTCAGTTTGAATAGTTCAAAACAGCGTTTTTCTATGTTTTTTCATGTTTAAAACAGCAATTTTATCGTCATTTCTCATAAATCGCCGTTTCACACGAAAGAAACATGAATTTGTCAGTTTGAATAGTTGAAAACAGCGTTTTTCTATGTTTTTGCAAGTTTAAAACAGCAATTTTATCGTCATTTCTCATAAATCGCCGTTTCACACGAAAGAAACATGAATTTGTCAGTTTGAATAGTTCAAAACAGCGTTTTTCTATGTTTTTGAAAGTTTAAAACAGCAATTTTATCGTCATTTCTCATAAAACGCCGTTTCACACGAAAGAAACATGAATTTGTCAGTTTGAATAGTTAAAAACAGCGTTTTTCTATGTTTTTGCAAGTATAAAACAGCAATTTTATCGTCATTTCTCATAAATCGCCGTTTCACACGAAAGAAACCTGAATTTATCAGTTTGAATAGTTAAAAACAGCGTTTTTCTATGTTTTTGCAAGTTTTAAAACAGCAATTTTATCGTCATTTCTCATAAATCGCCGTTTCACACGAAAGAAACATGAATTTATCAGTTTGAATAGTTAAAAACAGCGTTTTTTCTATGTTTTTGCAAGTTTAAAACAGCAATTTTATCGTCATTTCTCATAAATCGCCGTTTCACACGAAAGAAACATGAATTTGTCAGTTTGAATAGTTCAAAACAGCGTTTTTCTATGTTTTTGCAAGTTTAAAACAGCAATTTTATCGTAATTTCTCATAAATCGCCGTTTCACACGAAAGAAACATGAATTTGTCAGTTTGAATAGTTCAAAACAGCGTTTTTCTATGTTTTTTCATGTTTAAAACAGCAATTTTATCGTCATTTCTCATAAATCGCCGTTTCACACGAAAGAAACATGAATTTGTCAGTTTGAATAGTTGAAAACAGCGTTTTTCTATGTTTTTGCAAGTTTAAAACAGCAATTTTATCGTCATTTCTCATAAATCGCCGTTTCACACGAAAGAAACATGAATTTGTCAGTTTGAATAGTTCAAAACAGCGTTTTTCTATGTTTTTGAAAGTTTAAAACAGCAATTTTATCGTCATTTCTCATAAAACGCCGTTTCACACGAAAGAAACATGAATTTGTCAGTTTGAATAGTTAAAAACAGCGTTTTTCTATGTTTTTGCAAGTATAAAACAGCAATTTTATCGTCATTTCTCATAAATCGCCGTTTCACACGAAAGAAACCTGAATTTATCAGTTTGAATAGTTAAAAACAGCGTTTTTCTATGTTTTTGCAAGTTTAAAACAGCAATTTTATCGTCATTTCTCATAAATCGCCGTTTCACACGAAAGAAACATGAATTTATCAGTTTGAATAGTTAAAAACAGCGTTTTTCTATGTTTTTACAAGTTTAAAACAGCAATTTTATCGTCATTTCTCATAAATCGCCGTTTCACACGAAAGAAACATGAATTTGTCAGTTTGAATAGTTCAAAACAGCGTTTTTCTATGTTTTTGCAAGTTTAAAACAGCAATTTTATCGTCATTTCTCATAAATCGCCGTTTCACACGAAAGAAACATGAATTTGTCAGTTTGAATAGTTCAAAACAGCGTTTTTCTATGTTTTTTCATGTTTAAAACAGCAATTTTATCGTCATTTCTCATAAATCGCCGTTTCACACGAAAGAAACATGAATTTATCAGTTTGAATAGTTCAAAACAGCGTTTTTCTATGTTTTTGCAAGTTTAAAACAGCAGTTTTATCGTGATTTCACAAAAATCCACCGTTTCGAACGAAAGAAACCTGAATTTATCAGTTTGAATAGTTAAAAACAGCGTTTTTCTATGTTTTTGCAAGTTTAAAACAGCAATTTTATCGTCATTTGTCATAAATCGCCGTTTCACACGAAAGAAACATGAATTTATCAGTTTGAATAGTTAAAAACAGCGTTTTTCTAAGTTTTTGCAAGTTTAAAACAGCAATTATATCGTCATTTCTCATAAATCGCCGTTTCACACGAAAGAAACATGAATTTGTCAGTTTGAATAGTTAAAAACAGCGTTTTTCTATGTTTTTGCAAGTTTAAAACAGCAATTTTATCGTCATTTCTCATAAAACGCCGTTTCACACGAAAGAAACATGAATTTGTCAGTTTGAATAGTTAAAAACAGCGTTTTTCTATGTTTTTGCAAGTTTAAAACAGCAATTTTATCGTCATTTCTCATAAATCGCCGTTTCACACGAAAGCAACCTGAATTTATCAGTTTAAATAGTTAAAAACAGTGTTTTTCTATGTTTTTGCAAGTTTAAAACAGCAATTTTATCGTCATTTCTCATAAATCGCCGTTTCACACGAAAGAAACATGAATTTATCAGTTTGAATAGTTCAAAACAGCGTTTTTCTATGTTTTTGCAAGTTTAAAACAGCAGTTTTATCGTGATTTCACAAAAATCCACCGTTTCGAACGAAAGAAACCTGAATTTATCAGTTTGAATAGTTAAAAACAGCGTTTTTCTATGTTTTTGCAAGTTTAAAACAGCAATTTTATCGTCATTTCTCATAAATCGCCGTTTCACACGAAAGAAACATGAATTTATCAGTTTGAATAGTTAAAAACAGCGTTTTTCTATGTTTTTGCAAGTTTAAAACAGCAATTTTATCGTCATTTCTCATAAATCGCCGTTTCACACGAAAGAAACATGAATTTGTCAGTTTGAATAGTTCAAAACAGAGTTTTTCTATGTTTTTGCAAGTTTAAAACAGCAATTTTATCGTAATTTCTCATAAATCGCCGTTTCACACGAAAGAAACATGAATTTGTCAGTTTGAATAGTTCAAAACAGCGTTTTTCTATGTTTTTTCATGTTTAAAACAGCAATTTTATCGTCATTTCTCATAAATCGCCGTTTCACACGAAAGAAACATGAATTTGTCAGTTTGAATAGTTGAAAACAGCGTTTTTCTATGTTTTTGCAAGTTTAAAACAGCAATTTTATCGTCATTTCTCATAAATCGCCGTTTCACACGAAAGAAACATGAATTTGTCAGTTTGAATAGTTCAAAACAGCGTTTTTCTATGTTTTTTCATGTTTAAAACAGCAATTTTATCGTCATTTCTCATAAATCGCCGTTTCACACGAAAGAAACATGAATTTGTCAGTTTGAATAGTTCAAAACAGCGTTTTTCTATGTTTTTGCAAGTTTAAAACAGCAATTTTATCGTAATTTCTCATAAATCGCCGTTTCACACGAAAGAAACATGAATTTGTCAGTTTGAATAGTTCAAAACAGCGTTTTTCTATGTTTTTTTATGTTTAAAACAGCAATTTTATCGTCATTTCTCATAAATCGCCGTTTCACACGAAAGAAACATGAATTTGTCAGTTTGAATAGTTGAAAACAGCGTTTTTCTATGTTTTTGCAAGTTTAAAACAGCAATTTTATCGTCATTTCTCATAAATCGCCGTTTCACACGAAAGAAACATGAATTTGTCAGTTTGAATAGTTCAAAACAGCGTTTTTCTATGTTTTTGAAAGTTTAAAACAGCAATTTTATCGTCATTTCTCATAAATCGCCGTTTCACACGAAAGAAACATGAATTTGTCAGTTTGAATGGTTCAAAACAGCGTTTTTCTATGTTTTTTTATGTTTAAAACAGCAATTTTATCGTCATTTCTCATAAATCGCCGTTTCACACGAAAGAAACATGAATTTGTCAGTTTGAATAGTTGAAAACAGCGTTTTTCTATGTTTTTGCAAGTTTAAAACAGCAATTTTATCGTCATTTCTCATAAATCGCCGTTTCACACGAAAGAAACATGAATTTGTCAGTTTGAATAGTTCAAAACAGCGTTTTTCTATGTTTTTGAAAGTTTAAAACAGCAATTTTATCGTCATTTCTCATAAAACGCCGTTTCACACGAAAGAAACATGAATTTGTCAGTTTGAATAGTTAAAAACAGCGTTTTTCTATGTTTTTGCAAGTATAAAACAGCAATTTTATCGTCATTTCTCATAAATCGCCGTTTCACACGAAAGAAACCTGAATTTATCAGTTTGAATAGTTAAAAACAGCGTTTTTCTATGTTTTTACAAGTTTAAAACAGCAATTTTATCGTCATTTCTCATAAATCGCCGTTTCACACGAAAGAAACATGAATTTGTCAGTTTGAATAGTTCAAAACAGCGTTTTTCTATGTTTTTGCAAGTTTAAAACAGCAATTTTATCGTCATTTCTCATAAATCGCCGTTTCACACGAAAGAAACATGAATTTGTCAGTTTGAATAGTTCAAAACAGCGTTTTTCTATGTTTTTTCATGTTTAAAACAGCAATTTTATCGTCATTTCTCATAAATCGCCGTTTCACACGAAAGAAACATGAATTTGTCAGTTTGAATAGTTGAAAACAGCGTTTTTCTATGTTTTTGCAAGTTTAAAACAGCAATTTTATCGTCATTTCTCATAAATCGCCGTTTCACACGAAAGAAACATGAATTTGTCAGTTTGAATAGTTCAAAACAGCGTTTTTCTATGTTTTTGAAAGTTTAAAACAGCAATTTTATCGTCATTTCTCATAAAACGCCGTTTCACACGAAAGAAACATGAATTTGTCAGTTTGAATAGTTAAAAACAGCGTTTTTCTATGTTTTTGCAAGTATAAAACAGCAATTTTATCGTCATTTCTCATAAATCGCCGTTTCACACGAAAGAAACCTGAATTTATCAGTTTGAATAGTTAAAAACAGCGTTTTTCTATGTTTTTGCAAGTTTAAAACAGCAATTTTATCGTCATTTCTCATAAATCGCCGTTTCACACGAAAGAAACATGAATTTATCAGTTTGAATAGTTAAAAACAGCGTTTTTCTATGTTTTTACAAGTTTAAAACAGCAATTTTATCGTCATTTCTCATAAATCGCCGTTTCACACGAAAGAAACATGAATTTGTCAGTTTGAATAGTTCAAAACAGCGTTTTTCTATGTTTTTGCAAGTTTAAAACAGCAATTTTATCGTCATTTCTCATAAATCGCCGTTTCACACGAAAGAAACATGAATTTGTCAGTTTGAATAGTTCAAAACAGCGTTTTTCTATGTTTTTTCATGTTTAAAACAGCAATTTTATCGTCATTTCTCATAAATCGCCGTTTCACACGAAAGAAACATGAATTTATCAGTTTGAATAGTTCAAAACAGCGTTTTTCTATGTTTTTGCAAGTTTAAAACAGCAGTTTTATCGTGATTTCACAAAAATCCACCGTTTCGAACGAAAGAAACCTGAATTTATCAGTTTGAATAGTTAAAAACAGCGTTTTTCTATGTTTTTGCAAGTTTAAAACAGCAATTTTATCGTCATTTCTCATAAATCGCCGTTTCACACGAAAGAAACATGAATTTATCAGTTTGAATAGTTAAAAACAGCGTTTTTCTAAGTTTTTGCAAGTTTAAAACAGCAATTATATCGTCATTTCTCATAAATCGCCGTTTCACACGAAAGAAACATGAATTTGTCAGTTTGAATAGTTAAAAACAGCGTTTTTCTATGTTTTTGCAAGTTTAAAACAGCAATTTTATCGTCATTTCTCATAAAACGCCGTTTCACACGAAAGAAACATGAATTTGTCAGTTTGAATAGTTAAAAACAGCGTTTTTCTATGTTTTTGCAAGTTTAAAACAGCAATTTTATCGTCATTTCTCATAAATCGCCGTTTCACACGAAAGCAACCTGAATTTATCAGTTTAAATAGTTAAAAACAGTGTTTTTCTATGTTTTTGCAAGTTTAAAACAGCAATTTTATCGTCATTTCTCATAAATCGCCGTTTCACACGAAAGAAACATGAATTTATCAGTTTGAATAGTTCAAAACAGCGTTTTTCTATGTTTTTGCAAGTTTAAAACAGCAGTTTTATCGTGATTTCACAAAAATCCACCGTTTCGAACGAAAGAAACCTGAATTTATCAGTTTGAATAGTTCAAAACAGCGTTTTTCTATGTTTTTGCAAGTTTAAAACAGCAATTTTATCGTCATTTCTCATAAATCGCCGTTTCACACGAAAGAAACATGAATTTATCAGTTTGAATAGTTAAAAACAGCGTTTTTCTATGTTTTTGCAAGTTTAAAACAGCAATTTTATCGTCATTTCTCATAAATCGCCGTTTCACACGAAAGAAACATGAATTTGTCAGTTTGAATAGTTCAAAACAGCGTTTTTCTATGTTTTTGCAAGTTTAAAACAGCAATTTTATCGTAATTTCTCATAAATCGCCGTTTCACACGAAAGAAACATGAATTTGTCAGTTTGAATAGTTCAAAACAGCGTTTTTCTATGTTTTTTCATGTTTAAAACAGCAATTTTATCGTCATTTCTCATAAATCGCCGTTTCACACGAAAGCAACCTGAATTTATCAGTTTAAATAGTTAAAAACAGCGTTTTTCTATGTTTTTGCAAGTTTAAAACAGCAATTTTATCGTCATTTCTCATAAATCGCCGTTTCACATGAAAGAAACATGAATTTGTCAGTTTGAATAGTTCAAAACAGCGTTTTTCTATGTTTTTGAAAGTTTAAAACAGCAATTTTATCGTCATTTCTCATAAAACGCCGTTTCACACGAAAGAAACATGAATTTGTCAGTTTGAATAGTTAAAAACAGCGTTTTTCTATGTTTTTGCAAGTATAAAACAGCAATTTTATCGTCATTTCTCATAAATCGCCGTTTCACACGAAAGAAACCTGAATTTATCAGTTTGAATAGTTAAAAACAGCGTTTTTCTATGTTTTTGCAAGTTTAAAACAGCAATTTTATCGTCATTTCTCATAAATCGCCGTTTCACACGAAAGAAACATGAATTTGTCAGTTTGAATAGTTCAAAACAGCGTTTTTCTATGTTTTTTCATGTTTAAAACAGCAATTTTATCGTCATTTCTCATAAATCGCCGTTTCACACGAAAGAAACATGAATTTGTCAGATTGAATAGTTGAAAACAGCGTTTTTCTATGTTTTTGCAAGTTTAAAACAGCAATTTTATCGTCATTTCTCATAAATCGCCGTTTCACACGAAAGAAACATGAATTTGTCAGTTTGAATAGTTCAAAACAGCGTTTTTCTATGTTTTTGAAAGTTTAAAACAGCAATTTTATCGTCATTTCTCATAAAACGCCGTTTCACACGAAAGAAACATGAATTTGTCAGTTTGAATAGTTAAAAACAGCGTTTTTCTATGTTTTTGCAAGTATAAAACAGCAATTTTATCGTCATTTCTCATAAATCGCCGTTTCACACGAAAGAAACCTGAATTTATCAGTTTGAATAGTTAAAAACAGCGTTTTTCTATGTTTTTGCAAGTTTAAAACAGCAATTTTATCGTCATTTCTCATAAATCGCCGTTTCACACGAAAGAAACATGAATTTATCAGTTTGAATAGTTAAAAACAGCGTTTTTCTATGTTTTTACAAGTTTAAAACAGCAATTTTATCGTCATTTCTCATAAATCGCCGTTTCACACGAAAGAAACATGAATTTGTCAGTTTGAATAGTTCAAAACAGCGTTTTTCTATGTTTTTGCAAGTTTAAAACAGCAATTTTATCGTCATTTCTCATAAATCGCCGTTTCACACGAAAGAAACATGAATTTGTCAGTTTGAATAGTTCAAAACAGCGTTTTTCTATGTTTTTTCATGTTTAAAACAGCAATTTTATCGTCATTTCTCATAAATCGCCGTTTCACACGAAAGAAACATGAATTTGTCAGTTTGAATAGTTCAAAACAGCGTTTTTCTATGTTTTTGCAAGTTTAAAACAGCAATTTTATCGTAATTTCTCATAAATCGCCGTTTCACACGAAAGAAACATGAATTTGTCAGTTTGAATAGTTCAAAACAGCGTTTTTCTATGTTTTTTTATGTTTAAAACAGCAATTTTATCGTCATTTCTCATAAATCGCCGTTTCACACGAAAGAAACATGAATTTGTCAGTTTGAATAGTTGAAAACAGCGTTTTTCTATGTTTTTGCAAGTTTAAAACAGCAATTTTATCGTCATTTCTCATAAATCGCCGTTTCACACGAAAGAAACATGAATTTGTCAGTTTGAATAGTTCAAAACAGCGTTTTTCTATGTTTTTGAAAGTTTAAAACAGCAATTTTATCGTCATTTCTCATAAAACGCCGTTTCACACGAAAGAAACATGAATTTGTCAGTTTGAATAGTTAAAAACAGCGTTTTTCTATGTTTTTGCAAGTATAAAACAGCAATTTTATCGTCATTTCTCATAAATCGCCGTTTCACTCGAAAGAAACCTGAATTTATCAGTTTGAATAGTTAAAAACAGCGTTTTTCTATGTTTTTGCAAGTTTAAAACAGCAATTTTATCGTCATTTCTCATAAATCGCCGTTTCACACGAAAGAAACATGAATTTATCAGTCTGAATAGTTAAAAACAGCGTTTTTCTATGTTTTTACAAGTTTAAAACAGCAATTTTATCGTCATTTCTCATAAATCGCCGTTTCACACGAAAGAAACATGAATTTGTCAGTTTGAATAGTTCAAAACAGCGTTTTTCTATGTTTTTGCAAGTTTAAAACAGCAATTTTATCGTCATTTCTCATAAATCGCCGTTTCACACGAAAGAAACATGAATTTGTCAGTTTGAATAGTTCAAAACAGCGTTTTTCTATGTTTTTTCATGTTTAAAACAGCAATTTTATCGTCATTTCTCATAAATCGCCGTTTCACACGAAAGAAACATGAATTTATCAGTTTGAATAGTTCAAAACAGCGTTTTTCTATGTTTTTGCAAGTTTAAAACAGCAGTTTTATCGTGATTTCACAAAAATCCACCGTTTTGAACGAAAGAAACCTGAATTTATCAGTTTGAGTAGTTAAAAACAGCGTTTTTCTATGTTTTTGCAAGTTTAAAACAGCAATTTTATCGTCATTTCTCATAAATCGCCGTTTCACACGAAAGAAACATGAATTTATCAGTTTGAATAGTTAAAAACAGCGTTTTTCTATGTTTTTGCAAGTTTAAAACAGCAATTATATCGTCATTTCTCATAAATCGCCGTTTCACACGAAAGAAACATGAATTTGTCAGTTTGAATAGTTAAAAACAGCGTTTTTCTATGTTTTTGCAAGTTTAAAACAGCAATTTTATCGTCATTTCTCATAAATCGCCGTTTCACACGAAAGAAACATGAATTTGTCAGTTTGAATAGTTCAAAACAGCGTTTTTCTATGTTTTTGAAAGTTTAAAACAGCAATTTTATCGTCATTTCTCATAAAACGCCGTTTCACACGAAAGAAACATGAATTTGTCAGTTTGAATAGTTAAAAACAGCGTTTTTCTATGTTTTTGCAAGTATAAAACAGCAATTTTATCGTCATTTCTCATAAATCGCCGTTTCACACGAAAGCAACCTGAATTTATCAGTTTAAATAGTTAAAAACAGTGTTTTTCTATGTTTTTGCAAGTTTAAAACAGCAATTTTATCGTCATTTCTCATAAATCGCCGTTTCACACGAAAGAAACATGAATTTATCAGTTTGAATAGTTCAAAACAGCGTTTTTCTATGTTTTTGCAAGTTTAACACAGCAGTTTTATCGTGATTTCACAAAAATCCACCGTTTCGAACGAAAGAAACCTGAATTTATCAGTTTGAATAGTTAAAAACAGCGTTTTTCTATGTTTTTGCAAGTTTAAAACAGCAATTTTATCGTCATTTCTCATAAATCGCCGTTTCACACGAAAGAAACATGAATTTATCAGTTTGAATAGTTAAAAACAGCGTTTTTCTATGTTTTTGCAAGTTTAAAACAGCAATTTTATCGTCATTTCTCATAAATCGCCGTTTCACACGAAAGAAACATGAATTTGTCAGTTTGAATAGTTCAAAACAGCGTTTTTCTATGTTTTTGCAAGTTTAAAACAGCAATTTTATCGTAATTTCTCATAAATCGCCGTTTCACACGAAAGAAACATGAATTTGTCAGTTTGAATAGTTCAAAACAGCGTTTTTCTATGTTTTTTTATGTTTAAAACAGCAATTTTATCGTCATTTCTCATAAATCGCCGTTTCACACGAAAGAAACATGAATTTGTCAGTTTGAATAGTTGAAAACAGCGTTTTTCTATGTTTTTGCAAGTTTAAAACAGCAATTTTATCGTCATTTCTCATAAATCGCCGTTTCACACGAAAGAAACATGAATTTGTCAGTTTGAATAGTTCAAAACAGCGTTTTTCTATGTTTTTGAAAGTTTAAAACAGCAATTTTATCGTCATTTCTCATAAAACGCCGTTTCACACGAAAGAAACATGAATTTGTCAGTTTGAATAGTTAAAAACAGCGTTTTTCTATGTTTTTGCAAGTATAAAACAGCAATTTTATCGTCATTTCTCATAAATCGCCGTTTCACACGAAAGAAACCTGAATTTATCAGTTTGAATAGTTAAAAACAGCGTTTTTCTATGTTTTTGCAAGTTTAAAACAGCAATTTTATCGTCATTTCTCATAAATCGCCGTTTCACACGAAAGAAACATGAATTTATCAGTTTGAATAGTTAAAAACAGCGTTTTTCTATGTTTTTACAAGTTTAAAACAGCAATTTTATCGTCATTTCTCATAAATCGCCGTTTCACACGAAAGAAACATGAATTTGTCAGTTTGAATAGTTCAAAACAGCGTTTTTCTATGTTTTTGAAAGTTTAAAACAGCAATTTTATCGTCATTTCTCATAAAACGCCCGTTTCACATGAAAGAAACATGAATTTGTCAGTTTGAATAGTTAAAAACAGCGTTTTTCTATGTTTTTGCAAGTATAAAACAGCAATTTTATCGTCATTTCTCATAAATCGCCGTTTCACACGAAAGAAACCTGAATTTATCAGTTTGAATAGTTAAAAACAGCGTTTTTCTATGTTTTTGCAAGTTTAAAACAGCAATTTTATCGTCATTTCTCATAAATCGCCGTTTCACACGAAAGAAACATGAATTTATCAGTTTGAATAGTTAAAAACAGCGTTTTTCTATGTTTTTACAAGTTTAAAACAGCAATTTTATCGTCATTTCTCATAAATCGCCGTTTCACACGAAAGAAACATGAATTTGTCAGTTTGAATAGTTCAAAACAGCGTTTTTCTATGTTTTTGCAAGTTTAAAACAGCAATTTTATCGTCATTTCTCATAAATCGCCGTTTCACACGAAAGAAACATGAATTTGTCAGTTTGAATAGTTCAAAACAGCGTTTTTCTATGTTTTTTCATGTTTAAAACAGCAATTTTATCGTCATTTCTCATAAATCGCCGTTTCACACGAAAGAAACATGAATTTATCAGTTTGAATAGTTCAAAACAGCGTTTTTCTATGTTTTTGCAAGTTTAAAACAGCAGTTTTATCGTGATTTCACAAAAATCCACCGTTTTGAACGAAAGAAACCTGAATTTATCAGTTTGAGTAGTTAAAAACAGCGTTTTTCTATGTTTTTGCAAGTTTAAAACAGCAATTTTATCGTCATTTCTCATAAATCGCCGTTTCACACGAAAGAAACATGAATTTATCAGTTTGAATAGTTAAAAACAGCGTTTTTCTATGTTTTTGCAAGTTTAAAACAGCAATTATATCGTCATTTCTCATAAATCGCCGTTTCACACGAAAGAAACATGAATTTGTCAGTTTGAATAGTTAAAAACAGCGTTTTTCTATGTTTTTGCAAGTTTAAAACAGCAATTTTATCGTCATTTCTCATAAATCGCCGTTTCACACGAAAGAAACATGAATTTGTCAGTTTGAATAGTTCAAAACAGCGTTTTTCTATGTTTTTGAAAGTTTAAAACAGCAATTTTATCGTCATTTCTCATAAAACGCCGTTTCACACGAAAGAAACATGAATTTGTCAGTTTGAATAGTTAAAAACAGCGTTTTTCTATGTTTTTGCAAGTATAAAACAGCAATTTTATCGTCATTTCTCATAAATCGCCGTTTCACACGAAAGAAACCTGAATTTATCAGTTTAAATAGTTAAAAACAGTGTTTTTCTATGTTTTTGCAAGTTTAAAACAGCAATTTTATCGTCATTTCTCATAAAACGCCGTTTCACACGAAAGAAACATGAATTTGTCAGTTTGAATAGTTAAAAACAGCGTTTTTCTATGTTTTTGCAAGTTTAAAACAGCAATTTTATCGTCATTTCTCATAAATCGCCGTTTCACACGAAAGCAACCTGAATTTATCAGTTTAAATAGTTAAAAGCAGTGTTTTTCTATGTTTTTGCAAGTTTAAAACAGCAATTTTATCGTCATTTCTCATAAATCGCCGTTTCACACGAAAGAAACATGAATTTATCAGTTTGAATAGTTCAAAACAGCGTTTTTCTATGTTTTTGCAAGTTTAAAACAGCAGTTTTATTGTGATTTCACAAAAATCCACCGTTTCGAACGAAAGAAACCTGAATTTATCAGTTTGAATAGTTAAAAACAGCGTTTTTCTATGTTTTTGCAAGTTTAAAACAGCAATTTTATCGTCATTTCTCATAAATCGCCGTTTCACACGAAAGAAACATGAATTTATCAGTTTGAATAGTTAAAAACAGCGTTTTTCTATGTTTTTGCAAGTTTAAAACAGCAATTTTATCGTCATTTCTCATAAATCGCCGTTTCACACGAAAGAAACATGAATTTGTCAGTTTGAATAGTTCAAAACAGCGTTTTTCTATGTTTTTGCAAGTTTAAAACAGCAATTTTATCGTAATTTCTCATAAATCGCCGTTTCACACGAAAGAAACATGAATTTGTCAGTTTGAATAGTTCAAAACAGCGTTTTTCTATGTTTTTTCATGTTTAAAACAGCAATTTTATCGTCATTTCTCATAAATCGCCGTTTCACACGAAAGAAACATGAATTTGTCAGTTTGAATAATTCAAAACAGCGTTTTTCTATGTTTTTCCATGTTTAAAACAGCAATTTTATCGTCATTTCTCATAAATCGCCGTTTCACACGAAAGAAACATGAATTTATCAGTTTGAATAGTTCAAAACAGCGTTTTTCTATGTTTTTGCAAGTTTAAAACAGCAGTTTTATCGTGATTTCACAAAAATCCACCGTTTCGAACGAAAGAAACCTGAATTTATCAGTTTGAGTAGTTAAAAACAGCGTTTTTCTATGTTTTTGCAAGTTTAAAACAGCAATTTTATCGTCATTTCTCATAAATCGCCGTTTCACACGAAAGAAACATGAATTTATCAGTTTGAATAGTTAAAAACAGCGTTTTTCTATGTTTTTGCAAGTTTAAAACAGCAATTATATCGTCATTTCTCATAAATCGCCGTTTCACACGAAAGAAACATGAATTTGTCAGTTTGAATAGTTAAAAACAGCGTTTTTCTATGTTTTTGCAAGTTTAAAACAGCAATTTTATCGTCATTTCTCATAAATCGCCGTTTCACACGAAAGAAACATGAATTTGTCAGTTTGAATAGTTCAAAACAGCGTTTTTCTATGTTTTTGAAAGTTTAAAACAGCAATTTTATCGTCATTTCTCATAAAACGCCGTTTCACACGAAAGAAACATGAATTTGTCAGTTTGAATAGTTAAAAACAGCGTTTTTCTATGTTTTTGCAAGTATAAAACAGCAATTTTATCGTCATTTCTCATAAATCGCCGTTTCACACGAAAGAAACCTGAATTTATCAGTTTAAATAGTTAAAAACAGTGTTTTTCTATGTTTTTGCAAGTTTAAAACAGCAATTTTATCGTCATTTCTCATAAAACGCCGTTTCACACGAAAGAAACATGAATTTGTCAGTTTGAATAGTTCAAAACAGCGTTTTTCTATGTTTTTGCAAGTTTAAAACAGCAATTTTATCGTCATTTCTCATAAAACGCCGTTTCACACGAAAGAAACATGAATTTGTCAGTTTGAATAGTTAAAAACAGCGTTTTTCTATGTTTTTGCAAGTATAAAACAGCAATTTTATCGTCATTTCTCATAAATCGCCGTTTCACACGAAAGAAACCTGAATTTATCAGTTTGAATAGTTAAAAACAGTGTTTTTCTATGTTTTTGCAAGTTTAAAACAGCAATTTTATCGTCATTTCTCATAAATCGCCGTTTCACACGAAAGAAACATGAATTTATCAGTTTGAATAGTTCAAAACAGCGTTTTTCTATGTTTTTGCAAGTTTAAAACAGCAGTTTTATCGTGATTTCACAAAAATCCACCGTTTCGAACGAAAGAAACCTGAATTTATCAGTTTGAATAGTTAAAAACAGCGTTTTTCTATGTTTTTGCAAGTTTAAAACAGCAATTTTATCGTCATTTCTCATAAATCGCCGTTTCACACGAAAGAAACATGAATTTATCAGTTTGAATAGTTAAAAACAGCGTTTTTCTATGTTTTTACAAGTTTAAAACAGCAAATTTTTCGTCATTTCTCATAAATCGCCGTTTCACACGAAAGAAACATGAATTTGTCAGTTTGAATAGTTCAAAACAGCGTTTTTCTATGTTTTTGCAAGTTTAAAACAGCAATTTTATCGTCATTTCTCATAAATCGCCGTTTCACACGAAAGAAACATGAATTTGTCAGTTTTAATAGTTCAAAACAGCGTTTTTCTATGTTTTTTCATGTTTAAAACAGCAATTTTATCGTCATTTCTCATAAATCGCCGTTTCACACGAAAGAAACATGAATTTGTCAGTTTGAATAGTTGAAAACAGCGTTTTTCTATGTTTTTGCAAGTTTAAAACAGCAATTTTATCGTCATTTCTCATAAATCGCCGTTTCACACGAAAGAAACATGAATTTGTCAGTTTGAATAGTTCAAAACAGCGTTTTTCTATGTTTTTTCATGTTTAAAACAGCAATTTTATCGTCATTTCTCATAAATCGCCGTTTCACACGAAAGAAACATGAATTTATCAGTTTGAATAGTTCAAAACAGCGTTTTTCTATGTTTTTGCAAGTTTAAAACAGCAGTTTTATCGTGATTTCACAAAAATCCACCGTTTCGAACGAAAGAAACCTGAGTTTATCAGTTTGAATAGTTAAAAACAGCGTTTTTCTATGTTTTTGCAAGTTTAAAACAGCAATTTTATCGTCATTTCTCATAAATCGCCGTTTCACACGAAAGAAACATGAATTTATCAGTTTGAATAGTTAAAAACAGCGTTTTTCTATGTTTTTACAAGTTTAAAACAGCAATTTTATCGTCATTTCTCATAAATCGCCGTTTCACACGAAAGAAACATGAATTTGTCAGTTTGAATAGTTCAAAACAGCGTTTTTCTATGTTTTTGCAAGTTTAAAACAGCAATTTTATTGTCATTTCTCATAAATCGCCGTTTCACACGAAAGAAACATGAATTTGTCAGTTTGAATAGTTCAAAACAGCGTTTTTCTATGTTTTTTCATGTTTAAAACAGCAATTTTATCGTCATTTCTCATAAATCGCCGTTTCACACGAAAGAAACATGAATTTGTCAGTTTGAATAGTTGAAAACAGCGTTTTTCTATGTTTTTGTAAGTTTAAAACAGCAATTATATCGTCATTTCTCATAAATCGCCGTTTCACACGAAAGAAACATGAATTTGTCAGTTTGAATAGTTCAAAACAGCGTTTTTCTATGTTTTTTCATGTTTAAAACAGCAATTTTATCGTCATTTCTCATAAATCGCCGTTTCACACGAAAGAAACATGAATTTATCAGTTTGAATAGTTCAAAACAGCGTTTTTCTATGTTTTTGCAAGTTTAAAACAGCAGTTTTATCGTGATTTCACAAAAATCCACCGTTTCGAACGAAAGAAACCTGAATTTATCAGTTTGAATAGTTAAAAACAGCGTTTTTCTATGTTTTTGCAAGTTTAAAACAGCAATTTTATCGTCATTTCTCATAAATCGCCGTTTCACACGAAAGAAACATGAATTTGTCAGTTTGAATAGTTCAAAACAGCGTTTTTCTATGTTTTTTCATGTTTAAAACAGCAATTTTATCGTCATTTCTCATAAATCGCCGTTTCACACGAAAGAAACATGAATTTGTCAGTTTGAATAGTTGAAAACAGCGTTTTTCTATGTTTTTGTAAGTTTAAAACAGCAATTATATCGTCATTTCTCATAAATCGCCGTTTCACACGAAAGAAACATGAATTTGTCAGTTTGAATAGTTCAAAACAGCGTTTTTCTATGTTTTTTCATGTTTAAAACAGCAATTTTATCGTCATTGCTCATAAATCGCCGTTTCACACGAAAGAAACATGAATTTATCAGTTTGAATAGTTCAAAACAGCGTTTTTCTATGTTTTTGCAAGTTTAAAACAGCAGTTTTATCGTGATTTCACAAAAATCCACCGTTTCGAACGAAAGAAACCTGAATTTATCAGTTTGAATAGTTAAAAACAGCGTTTTTCTATGTTTTTGCAAGTTTAAAACAGCAATTTTATCGTCATTTCTCATAAATCGCCGTTTCACACGAAAGAAACATGAATTTGTCAGTTTGAATAGTTCAAAACAGCGTTTTTCTATGTTTTTTCATGTTTAAAACAGCAATTTTATCGTCATTTCTCATAAATCGTCGTTTCATACGAAAGAAACATGAATTTATCAGTTTGAATAGTTCAAAACAGCGTTTTTCTATGTTTTTGCAAGTTTAAAACAGCAGTTTTATCGTGATTTCACAAAAATCCACCGTTTCGAACGAAAGAAACCTGAATTTATCAGTTTGAATAGTTAAAAACAGCGTTTTTCTATGTTTTTGCAAGTTTAAAACAGCAATTTTATCGTCATTTCTCATAAATCGCCGTTTCACACGAAAGAAACATGAATTTATCAGTTTGAATAGTTAAAAACAGCGTTTTTCTATGTTTTTGCAAGTTTAAAACAGCAATTTTATCGTCATTTCTCATAAATCGCCGTTTCACACGAAAGAAACATGAATTTGTCAGTTTGAATAGTTAAAAACAGCGTTTTTCTATGTGTTTGCAAGTTTAAAACAGCAATTTTATCGTCATTTCTCATAAATCGCCGTTTCACACGAAAGAAACATGAATTTGTCAGTTTGAATAGTTCAAAACAGCGTTTTTCTATGTTTTTGCAAGTTTAAAACAGCAATTTTATCGTCATTTCTCATAAATCGCCGTTTCACACGAAATAAACATGAATTTGTCAGTTTGAATAGTTCAAAACAGCGTTTTTCTATGTTTTTTCATGTTTAAAACAGCAATTTTATCGTCATTTCTCATAAATCGCCGTTTCACACGAAAGAAACATAAATTTGTCAGTTTGAATAGTTGAAAACAGCGTTTTTCTATGTTTTTGCAAGTTTAAAACAGCAATTTTATCGTCATTTCTCATAAATCGCCGTTTCACACGAAAGAAACCTGAATTTATCAGTTTGAATAGTTAAAAAACAGCGTTTTTCTATGTTTTTGCAAGTTTAAAACAGCAATTTTATCGTCATTTCTCATAAATCGCCGTTTCACACGAAAGAAACATGAATTTATCAGTTTGAATAGTTCAAAACAGCGTTTTTCTATGTTTTTGCAAGTTTAAAACAGCAGTTTTATCGTGATTTCACAAAAATCCACCGTTTCGAACGAAAGAAACCTGAATTTATCAGTTTGAATAGTTAAAAACAGCGTTTTTCTATGTTTTTGCAAGTTTAAAACAGCAATTTTATCGTCATTTCTCATAAATCGCCGTTTCACACGAAAGAAACATGAATTTATCAGTTTGAATAGTTAAAAACAGCGTTTTTCTATGTTTTTGCAAGTTTAAAACAGCAATTTTATTGTCATTTATTATAAATCGCCGTTTCACACGAAAGAAACATGAATTTATCAGTTTGAATAGTTCAAAACAGCGTTTTTCTATGTTTTTGCAAGTTTAAAACAGCAGTTTTATCGTGATTTCACAAAAATCCACCGTTTCGAACGAAAGAAACCTGAATTTATCAGTTTGAATAGTTAAAAACAACGTTTTTCTATGTTTTTGCAAGTTTAAAACAGCAATTTTATCGTCATTTCTCATAAATCGCCGTTTCACACGAAAGAAACATGAATTTATCAGTTTGAATAGTTAAAAACAGCGTTTTTCTATGTTTTTGCAAGTTTAAAACAGCAATTTTATCGTCATTTCTCATAAATCGCCGTTTCACACGAAAGAAACATGAATTTGTCAGTTTGAATAGTTCAAAACAGCGTTTTTCTATGTTTTTGCAAGTTTAAAACAGCAGTTTTATCGTGATTTCACAAAAATCCACCGTTTCGAACGAAAGAAACCTGAATTTATCAGTTTGAATAGTTAAAAACAGCGTTTTTCTATGTTTTTGCAAGTTTAAAACAGCAATTTTATCGTCATTTCTCATAAATCGCCGTTTCACACGAAAGAAACATGAATTTATCAGTTTGAATAGTTAAAAACAGCGTTTTTCTATGTTTTTGCAAGTTTAAAACAGCAATTTTATCGTCATTTCTCATAAATCGCCGTTTCACACGAAAGAAACATGAATTTGTCAGTTTAAATAGTTCAAAACAGCGTTTTTCTATGTTTTTGCAAGTTTAAAAACAGCAGTTTTATCGTGATTTCACAAAAATCCATCGTTTCGAACGAAAGAAACCTGAATTTATCAGTTTGAATAGTTAAAAACAGCGTTTTTCTATGTTTTTGCAAGTTTAAAACAACAATTTTATCGTCATTTCTCATAAATCGCCGTTTCACACGAAAGAAACATGAATTTATCAGTTTGAATAGTTAAAAACAGCGTTTTTCTATGTTTTTGCAAGTTTAAAACAGCAATTTTATCGTCATTTCTCATAAATCGCCGTTTCACACGAAAGAAACATGAATTTGTCAGTTTGAATAGTTCAAAACAGCGTTTTTCTATGTTTTTGCAAGTTTAAAACAGCAATTTTATCGTCATTTCTCATACATCGCCGTTTCACACGAAAGAACATGAATTTGTCAGTTTGAATAGTTCAAAACAGCGTTTTTCTATGTTTTTTCATGTTTAAAACTGCAATTTTATCGTCATTTCTCATAAATCGCCGTTTCACACGAAAGTAACATGAATTTGTCAGTTTGAATAGTTCAAAACAGCGTTTTTCTATGTTTTTGCAAGTTTAAACAGCAATTTTATCGTCATTTCTCATAAATCGCCGTTTCACACGAAAGAAACATGAATTTGTCAGTTTGAATAGTTCAGAACAGCGTTTTTCTATGTTTTTCATGTTTAAAACAGCAATTTTATCGTCATTTCTCATAAATCGCCGTTTCACACGAAAGAAACATGAATTTGTCAGTTTGAATAGTTCAAAAACAGCGTTTTTCTATGTTTTTGCAAGTTTAAAACAGCAGTTTTATCGTGATTTCACAAAAATCCACCGTTTCGAACGAAAGAAACCTGAATTTATCAGTTTGAATAGTTAAAAACAGCGTTTTTCTATGTTTTTGCAAGTTTAAAACAGCAATTTTATCGTCATTTCTCATAAATCGCCGTTTCACACGAAAGAAACATGAATTTATCAGTTTGAATAGTTAAAAACAGCGTTTTTCTATGTTTTTGCAAGTTTAAAACAGCAATTTTATCGTCATTTCTCATAAATCGCCGTTTCACACGAAAGAAACATGAATTTGTCAGTTTGAATAGTTCAAAACAGCGTTTTTTCTATGTTTTTGCAAGTTTAAAACAGCAGTTTTATCGTGATTTCACAAAAATCCATCGTTTCGATACGAAAGAAACCTGAATTTATCAGTTTGAATAGTTAAAAACAGCGTTTTTCTATGTTTTTGCAAGTTTAAAACAACAATTTTATCGTCATTTCTCATAAATCGCCGTTTCACACGAAAGAAACATGAATTTATCAGTTTGAATAGTTAAAAACAGCGTTTTTCTATGTTTTTGCAAGTTTAAAACAGCAATTTATCGTCATTTTTCATAAATCGCCGTTTCACACGAAAGAAACATGAATTTGTCAGTTTGAATAGTTCAAAACAGCGTTTTCTATGTTTTTGCAAGTTTAAAACAGCAATTTTATCGTCATTTCTCATACATCGCCGTTTCACACGAAAGAAACATGAATTTGTCAGTTTGAATAGTTCAAAACAGCGTTTTTCTATGTTTTTTCATGTTTAAAACAGCAATTTTATCGTCATTTCTCATAAATCGCCGTTTCACACGAAAGTAACATGAATTTGTCAGTTTGAATAGTTCAAAACAGCGTTTTTCTATGTTTTTGCAAGTTTAAAACAGCAATTTTATCGTCATTTCTCATAAATCGCCGTTTCACACGAAAGAAACATGAATTTGTCAGTTTGAATAGTTCAGAACAGCGTTTTTCTATGTTTTTTCATGTTTAAAACAGCAATTTTATCGTCATTTCTCATAAATCGCCGTTTCACACGAAAGAAACATGAATTTGTCAGTTTGAATAGTTGAAAACAGCGTTTTTCTATGTTTTTGCAAGTTTAAAACAGCAATTTTATCGTCATTTCTCATAAATCGCCGTTTCACACAAAAGAAACCTGAATTTATCAGTTTGAATAGTTAAAAACAGCGTTTTTCTATGTTTTTGCAAGTTTAAAACAGCAATTTTATCGTCATTTCTCATAAATCGCCGTTTCACACGAAAGAAACATGAATTTATCAGTTTGAATAGTTCAAAACAGCGTTTTTCTATGTTTTTGCAAGTTTAAAACAGCAGTTTTATCGTGATTTCACAAAAATCCACCGTTTCGAACGAAAGAAACCTGAATTTATCAGTTTGAATAGTTAAAAACAGCGTTTTTCTATGTTTTTGCAAGTTTAAAACAGCAATTTTATCGTCATTTCTCATAAATCGCCGTTTCACACGAAAGAAACATGAATTTATCAGTTTGAATAGTTAAAAACAGCGTTTTTCTATGTTTTTGCAAGTTTAAAACAGCAATTTTATCGTCATTTCTCATAAATCGCCGTTTCACACGAAAGAAACATGAATTTGTCAGTTTGAATAGTTCAAAACAGCGTTTTTCTATGTTTTTGCAAGTTTAAAACAGCAATTTTATCGTCATTTCTCATAAATAGCCGTTTCACACGAAAGAAACATGAATTTGTCAGTTTGAATTGTTCAAAACAGCGTTTTTCTATGTTTTTGCAAGTTTAAAACAGCAATTTTATCGTCATTTCTCATAAATCGCCGTTTCACACGAAAGAAACATGAATTTGTCAGTTTGAATAGTTGAAAACAGCGTTTTTCTATGTTTTTGCAAGTTTAAAACAGCAATGTTATCGTCATTTCTCATAAATCGCCGTTTCACACGAAAGAAACATGAATTTGTCAGTTTGAATAGTTCAAAACAGCGTTTTTCTATGTTTTTGCAAGTTTAAAACAGCAATTTTATCGTCATTTCTCATAAAACGCCGTTTCACACGATAGAAACATGAATTTATCAGTTTGAATAGTTAAAAACAGCGTTTTTCTATGTTTTTGCAAGTTTAAAACAACAATTTTATCGTCATTTCTCATAAATCGCCGTTTCACACGAAAGAAACATGAATTTATCAGTTTGAATAGTTAAAAACAGCGTTTTTCTATGTTTTTGCAAGTTTAAAACAGCAATTTTATCGTCATTTCTCATAAATCGCCGTTTCACACGAAAGAAACATGAATTTGTCAGTTTGAATAGTTAAAAACAGCGTTTTTCTATGTTTTTGCAAGTTTAAAACAGCAATTTTATCGTCATTTCTCATAAATCGCCCGTTTCACACGAAAGAAACATGAATTTGTCAGTTTGAATAGTTCAAAACAGCGTTTTTCTATGTTTTTTCATGTTTAAAACAGCAATTTTATCGTCATTTCCCATAAATCGCCGTTTCACACGAAAGTAACATGAATTTGTCAGTTTGAATAGTTCAAAACAGCGTTTTTCTATGTTTTTGCAAGTTTAAAACAGCAATTTTATCGTCATTTCTCATAAATCGCCGTTTCACACGAAAGAAACATGAATTTGTCAGTTTGAATAGTTCAAAACAGCGTTTTTCTATGTTTTTTCATGTTTAAAACAGCAATTTTATCGTCATTTCTCATAAATCGCCGTTTCACACGAAAGAAACATGAATTTGTCAGTTTGAATAGTTGAAAACAGCGTTTTTCTATGTTTTTGCAAGTTTAAAACAGCAATTTTATCGTCATTTCTCATAAATCGCCGTTTCACACGAAAGAAACCTGAATTTATCAGTTTGAATAGTTAAAAACAGCGTTTTTCTATGTTTTTGCAAGTTTAAAACAGCAGTTTTATCGTGATTTCACAAAAATCCACCGTTTCGAACGAAAGAAACCTGAATTTATCAGTTTGAATAGTTAAAAACAGCGTTTTTCTATGTTTTTGCAAGTTTAAAACAGCAATTTTATCGTCATTTCTCATAAATCGCCGTTTCACACGAAAGAAACATGAATTTATCAGTTTGAATAGTTAAAAACAGCGTTTTTCTATGTTTTTGCAAGTTTAAATCAGCAATTTTATCGTCATTTCTCATAAATCGCCGTTTCACACGAAAGAAACATGAATTTGTCAGTTTGAATAGTTCAAAACAGCGTTTTTCTATGTTTTTGCAAGTTTAAAACAGCAATTTTATCGTAATTTCTCATAAATCGCCGTTTCACACGAAAGAAACATGAATTTCTCAGTTTGAATAGTTCAAAACAGCGTTTTTCTATGTTTTTTTCATGTTTAAAACAGCAATTTTATCGTCATTTCTCATAAATCGCCGTTTCACACGAAAGAAACATGAATTTGTCAGTTTGAATAGTTGAAAACAGCGTTTTTCTATGTTTTTGCAAGTTTAAAACAGCAATTTTATCGTCATTTCTCATAAATCGCCGTTTCACACGAAAGAAACATGAATTTGTCAGTTTGAATAGTTCAAAACAGCGTTTTTCTATGTTTTTGAAAGTTTAAAACAGCAATTTTATCGTCATTTCTCATAAAACGCCGTTTCACACGAAAGAAACATGAATTTGTCAGTTTGAATAGTTAAAAACAGCGTTTTTCTATGTTTTTGCAAGTATAAAACAGCAATTTTATCGTCATTTCTCATAAATCGCCGTTTCACACGAAAGAAACCTGAATTTATCAGTTTGAATAGTTAAAAACAGTGTTTTTCTATGTTTTTGCAAGTTTAAAACAGCAATTTTATCGTCATTTCTCATAAATCGCCGTTTCACACGAAAGAAACATGAATTTATCAGTTTGAATAGTTCAAAACAGCGTTTTTCTATGTTTTTGCAAGTTAAAACAGCAGTTTTATCGTGATTTCACAAAAATCCACCGTTTCGAACGAAAGAAACCTGAATTTATCAGTTTGAATAGTTAAAAACAGCGTTTTTCTATGTTTTTGCAAGTTTAAAACAGCAATTTTATCGTCATTTCTCATAAATCGCCGTTTCACACGAAAGAAACATGAATTTATCAGTTTGAATAGTTAAAAACAGCGTTTTTCTATGTTTTTACAAGTTTAAAACAGCAAATTTTTCGTCATTTCTCATAAATCGCCGTTTCACACGAAAGAAACATGAATTTGTCAGTTTGAATAGTTCAAAACAGCGTTTTTCTATGTTTTTGCAAGTTTAAAACAGCAATTTTATCGTCATTTCTCATAAATCGCCGTTTCACACGAAAGAAACATGAATTTGTCAGTTTGAATAGTTCAAAACAGCGTTTTTCTATGTTTTTTCATGTTTAAAACAGCAATTTTATCGTCATTTCTCATAAATCGCCGTTTCACACGAAAGAAACATGAATTTGTCAGTTTGAATAGTTGAAAACAGCGTTTTTCTATGTTTTTGCAAGTTTAAAACAGCAATTTTATCGTCATTTCTCATAAATCGCCGTTTCACACGAAAGAAACATGAATTTGTCAGTTTGAATAGTTCAAAACAGCGTTTTTCTATGTTTTTTCATGTTTAAAACAGCAATTTTATCGTCATTTCTCATAAATCGCCGTTTCACACGAAAGAAACATGAATTTATCAGTTTGAATAGTTCAAAACAGCGTTTTTCTATGTTTTTGCAAGTTTAAAACAGCAGTTTTATCGTGATTTCACAAAAATCCACCGTTTCGAACGAAAGAAACCTGAGTTTATCAGTTTGAATAGTTAAAAACAGCGTTTTTCTATGTTTTTGCAAGTTTAAAACAGCAATTTTATCGTCATTTCTCATAAATCGCCGTTTCACACGAAAGAAACATGAATTTATCAGTTTGAATAGTTAAAAACAGCGTTTTTCTATGTTTTTACAAGTTTAAAACAACAATTTTATCGTCATTTCTCATAAATCGCCGTTTCACACGAAAGAAACATGAATTTGTCAGTTTGAATAGTTCAAAACAGCGTTTTTCTATGTTTTTGCAAGTTTAAAACAGCAATTTTATCGTCATTTCTCATAAATCGCCGTTTCACACGAAAGAAACATGAATTTGTCAGTTTGAATAGTTCAAAACAGCGTTTTTCTATGTTTTTTCATGTTTAAAACAGCAATTTTATCGTCATTTCTCATAAATCGCCGTTTCACACGAAAGAAACATGAATTTGTCAGTTTGAATAGTTGAAAACAGCGTTTTTCTATGTTTTTGCAAGTTTAAAACAGCAATTATATCGTCATTTCTCATAAATCGCCGTTTCACACGAAAGAAACATGAATTTGTCAGTTTGAATAGTTCAAAACAGCGTTTTTCTATGTTTTTTCATGTTTAAAACAGCAATTTTATCGTCATTTCTCATAAATCGCCGTTTCACACGAAAGAAACATGAATTTATCAGTTTGAATAGTTCAAAACAGCGTTTTTTCTATGTTTTTGCAAGTTTAAAACAGCAGTTTTATCGTGATTTCACAAAAATCCACCGTTTCGAACGAAAGAAACCTGAATTTATCAGTTTGAATAGTTAAAAACAGCGTTTTTCTATGTTTTTGCAAGTTTAAAACAGCAATTTTATCGTCATTTCTCATAAATCGCCGTTTCACACGAAAGAAACATGAATTTGTCAGTTTGAATAGTTCAAAACAGCGTTTTCTATGTTTTTCATGTTTAAAACAGCAATTTTATCGTCATTTCTCATAAATCGTCGTTTCATACGAAAGAAACATGAATTTATCAGTTTGAATAGTTCAAAACAGCGTTTTTCTATGTTTTTGCAAGTTTAAAACAGCAGTTTTATCGTGATTTCACAAAAATCCACCGTTTCGAACGAAAGAAACCTGAATTTATCAGTTTGAATAGTTAAAAACAGCGTTTTTCTATGTTTTTGCAAGTTTAAAACAGCAATTTTATCGTCATTTCTCATAAATCGCCGTTTCACACGAAAGAAACATGAATTTATCAGTTTGAATAGTTAAAAACAGCGTTTTTTCTATGTTTTTGCAAGTTTAAAACAGCAATTTTATCGTCATTTCTCATAAATCGCCGTTTCACACGAAAGAAACATGAATTTGTCAGTTTGAATAGTTCAAAACAGCGTTTTTCTATGTTTTTGCAAGTTTAAAACAGCAATTTTATCGTCATTTCTCATAAATCGCCGTTTCACACGAAAGAAACATGAATTTGTCAGTTTGAATAGTTCAAAACAGCGTTTTTCTATGTTTTTGCAAGTTTAAAACAGCAGTTTTATCGTGATTTCACAAAAATCCCTCCACCGTTTCGAACGAAAGAAACCTGAATTTATCAGTTTGAATAGTTAAAAACAGCGTTTTTCTATGTTTTTATTGTCATTTCTCATAAATCGCCGTTTCACACGAAAGAAACATGAATTTGTCAGTTTGAATAGTTCAAAACAGCGTTTTTCTATGTTTTTGCAAGTTTAAAACAGCAATTTTATCGTCATTTCTCATAAATCGCCGTTTCACACGAAAGAAACATGAATTTGTCAGTTTGAATAGTTCAAAACAGCGTTTTTCTATGTGTTTTCATGTTTAAAACAGCAATTTTATTGTCATTTCTCATAAATCGCCGTTTCACACGAAAGAAACATGAATTTGTCAGTTTAAATAGTTAAAAACAGCGTTTTTCTATGTTTTTGCAAGTTTAAAACAGCAATTTTATCGTCATTTCTCATAAATCGCCGTTTCACACGAAAGAAACATGAATTTGTCAGTTTGAATAGTTCAAAACAGCGTTTTTCTATGTTTTTGCAAGTTTAAAACAGCAATTTTATCGTCATTTCTCATAAATCGCCGTTTCACACGAAATAAACATGAATTTGTCAGTTTGAATAGTTCAAAACAGCGTTTTTCTATGTTTTTTCATGTTTAAAACAGCAATTTTATCGTCATTTCTCATAAATCGCCGTTTCACACGAAAGAAACATAAATTTGTCAGTTTGAATAGTTGAAAACAGCGTTTTTCTATGTTTTTGCAAGTTTAAAACAGCAATTTTATCGTCATTTCTCATAAATCGCCGTTTCACACGAAAGAAACCTGAATTTATCAGTTTGAATAGTTAAAAACAGCGTTTTTCTATGTTTTTGCAAGTTTAAAACAGCAATTTTATCGTCATTTCTCATAAATCGCCGTTTCACACGAAAGAAACATGAATTTATCAGTTTGAATAGTTCAAAACAGCGTTTTTCTATGTTTTTGCAAGTTTAAAACAGCAGTTTTATCGTGATTTCACAAAAATCCACCGTTTCGAACGAAAGAAACCTGAATTTATCAGTTTGAATAGTTAAAAACAGCGTTTTTCTATGTTTTTGCAAGTTTAAAACAGCAATTTTATCGTCATTTCTCATAAATCGCCGTTTCACACGAAAGAAACATGAATTTATCAGTTTGAATAGTTAAAAACAGCGTTTTTCTATGTTTTTGCAAGTTTAAAACAGCAATTTTATTGTCATTTATTATAAATCGCCGTTTCACACGAAAGAAACATGAATTTATCAGTTTGAATAGTTCAAAACAGCGTTTTTCTATGTTTTTGCAAGTTTAAAACAGCAGTTTTTATCGTGATTTCACAAAAATCCACCGTTTCGAACGAAAGAAACCTGAATTTATCAGTTTGAATAGTTAAAAACAACGTTTTTCTATGTTTTTGCAAGTTTAAAACAGCAATTTTATCGTCATTTCTCATAAATCGCCGTTTCACACGAAAGAAACATGAATTTATCAGTTTGAATAGTTAAAAACAGCGTTTTTCTATGTTTTTGCAAGTTTAAAACAGCAATTTTATCGTCATTTCTCATAAATCGCCGTTTCACACGAAAGAAACATGAATTTGTCAGTTTGAATAGTTCAAAACAGCGTTTTTCTATGTTTTTGCAAGTTTAAAACAGCAGTTTTATCGTGATTTCACAAAAATCCACCGTTTCGAACGAAAGAAACCTGAATTTATCAGTTTGAATAGTTAAAAAACAGCGTTTTTCTATGTTTTTGCAAGTTTAAAACAGCAATTTTATCGTCATTTCTCATAAATCGCCGTTTCACACGAAAGAAACATGAATTTATCAGTTTGAATAGTTAAAAACAGCGTTTTTCTATGTTTTTGCAAGTTTAAAACAGCAATTTTATCGTCATTTCTCATAAATCGCCGTTTCACACGAAAGAAACATGAATTTGTCAGTTTGAATAGTT
>CAWWDY010000815.1:0-23309 GCA_963942605.1 Poecilus cupreus | reverse complement strand
CAAGTATTTAAACTGTCATATTCATGTTTCTGTCGTGTATAATGGCTAATGTTGGTGAAATCAAGATAAAATTGCTGTTTTAAGCATGCAAAAGCATTCAAAACACCGTTTTTAAGTATACAAACTGTCATATTCATGTATATGTCGTGTGTAATGGCTTATGTTTGTAAAATCAAGATAAAATAGCTGTTTTCAGCTTGCATAAACATCACAAAATGCTGTTTCAAGTATTTAAACTGTCATATTCATGTTTCTGTCATGTATAATGACTAATGTTGGGGAAATCAAGATAAAATTGCTATTTAAGCATGCAAAAGCATAAAAAACACCGTTTTTACGTATACAAACTGTCATATTCATGTATATGTCCTGTGTAATGGCTTATGTTTGCAATATCAAGATAATATAGCTGTTTTCAGCTTGCAAAAACATACAAAATGCTGTTTTCAAGTATTTAAACTGTCATATTTTTGTTTCTGTCGTGTATAATGGCTAATGTTGGTGAAATCAAGATAAAATTGCAGTTTTAAGCATGCAAAAGCATACAAAACACCGTTTTTAAGTATACAAACTGTCATATTCATGTATATGTCGTGTGTAATGGCTTATTTTTGCAAAATCAAGATAAAATAGTTGTTTTCAGCTTGCAAAAACAAACAAAAGGCTGTTTTCAAGTATATAAACTGTCATATTCATGTTTCTGTCGTGTATAATGGCTAATGTTGGTGAAATCAAGATAAAATTGCTGTTTTAAGCATGCAAAAGCATACAAAACACCGTTTTAAGTATACAAACTGTCATATTCATGTATATGTCGTGTGTAATGGCTTATTTTTGCAAAATCAAGATAAAATAGCTGTTTTCAGCTTGCAAAAACATACAAAATGCTGTTTTCAAGTATTTAAACTGTCATATTCACTATTCTGTCATGTATAATGACTAATGTTGGTAAATCAAGATAAAATTGCTGTTTTATTCATGCAAAAGCATACAAAACACCGTTTTTAAGTATACAAACTGTCATATTCATGTATATGTCGTGTGTAATGGCTTATTTTTGCAACATCAAGATAAAATAGCTGTTTTCAGCTTGCAAAATCAAACAAAAGGCTGTTTTCAAGTATTTAAACTGTCATATTCATGTTTCTGTTGTGTATAATGGCTAATGTTGGTGAAATCAAGATAAAATTGCAGTTTTAAGCTTGCAAAAGCATACAAAACACCGTTTTTAAGTATACAAACTGTCATATTCATGTATATGTCGTGTGTAATGGCTTATGTTTGCAAAATCAAGATAAAATAGCTGTTTTCAGCTTGCAAAAACATACAAAATGCTGTTTTCAAGTAATTAAACTGTCATATTCACGTTTCTGTCATGTATAATGACTAATGTTGGTGAAATCAAGATAAAATTGCTGTTTTATGCATGCAAAAGCATACAAAACACCGTTTTTAAGTATACAAACTGTCATATTCATGTATATGTCGTGTGTAATGGCTTATGTTTGCAAAATCAAGATGAAATATCTGTTTTCAGCTTGCAAAAACATACAAAATGCTGTTTTCAAGTATTTAAACTGTCATATTCATGTTTCTGTCGTGTATAAAGGCTAATGTTGGTGAAATCAAGATAAAATTGCAGTTTTAAGCATGCAAAAGCATACAAAACACCGTTTTTAAGTATACAAACTGTCATATTCATGTATATGTCGTGTGTAATGGCTTATGTTTGCAAAATCAAGATAAAATTGCTGTTTTAAGCATGCAAAAGCATACAAAACACCGTTTTTAAGTATACAAACTGTCATATTCATGTATATGTCGTGTGTAATGGCTTATGTTTGCAAAATCAAGATAAAATAGCTGTTTTCAGCTTCCAAAAACATACAAAATGCTGTTTTCAAGTATTTAAACTATCATATTCATGTTTCTGTCGTGTATAATGGCTAATGTTGGTGAAATCAAGATAAAATTGCAGTTTTAAGCATGCAAAAGCATACAAAACACCGTTTTTAAGTATACAAACTGTCATATTCATGTATATGTCGTGTGTAATGGCTTATTTTTGCAAAATCAAGATAAAATAGCTGTTTTCAGCTTGCAAAAACAAACAAAAGGCTGTTTTCAAGTATTTAAACTGTCATATTCATGTTTCTGTCGTGTGTAATGGCTAATGTTGGTGAAATCAAGATAAAATTGCTGTTTTAAGCATGCAAAAGCATACAAAACACCGTTTTTAAGTATACAAACTATCATATTCATGTATATGTCGTGTGTAATGGCTTATGTTTGCAAAATCAAGATAAAATAGCTGTTTTCAGCTTCCAAAAACATACAAAATGCTGTTTTCAAGTATTTAACCTGTCATATTCATGTTTCTGTCGTGTATAATGGCTAATGTTGGTGAAATCAAGATAAAATTGCTGTTTTAAGCATGCAAAAGCATACAAAACACCGTTTTTACGTATACAAACTGTCATATTCATGTTTTTGTCGTGTGTAATGGCTTATGTTTGCAAAATCAAGATAAAATTGCTGTTTTAAGCATGCAAAAGCATACAAAACACCGTTTTTAAGTATACAAACTGTCATATTCATGTATATGTCGTGTGTAATGGCTTATGTTTGCAAAATCAAGATAAAATAGCTGTTTTCAGCTTCCAAAAACATACAAAATGCTGTTTTCAAGTATTTAAACTGTCATATTCATGTTTCTGTCGTGTATAATGGCTAATGTTGGTGAAATCAAGATAAAATTGCTGTTTTAAGCATGCAAAAGCATACAAAACACCGTTTTTAAGTATACAAACTGTCATATTCATGTATATGTCGTGTGTAATGGCTTATGTTTGCAAAATCAAGATAAAATTGCTGTTTTAAGCATGCAAAAGCATACAAAACACCGTTTTTACGTATACAAACTGTCATATTCATGTTTTTGTCGTGTGTAATGGCTTATGTTTGCAAAATCAAGATAAAATTGCTGTTTTAAGCATGCAAAAGCATACAAAACACCGTTTTTAAGTATACAAACTGTCATATTCATGTATATGTCGTGTGTAATGGCTTATGTTTGCAAAATCAAGATAAAATAGCTGTTTTCAGCTTCCAAAAACATACAAAATGCTGTTTTCAAGTATTTAAACTGTCATATTCATGTTTCTGTCGTGTATAATGGCTAATGTTGGTGAAATCAAGATAAAATTGCAGTTTTAAGCATGCAAAAGCATACAAAACACCGTTTTTAAGTATACAAACTGTCATATTCATGTATATGTCGTGTGTAATGGCTTATGTTTGCAAAATCAAGATAAAATTGCTGTTTTAAGCATGCAAAAGCATACAAAACACCGTTTTTAAGTATACAAACTGTCATATTCATGTATATGTCGTGTGTAATGGCTTATGTTTGCAAAATCAAGATAAAATAGCTGTTTTCAGCTTCCAAAAACATACAAAATGCTGTTTTCAAGTATTTAAACTATCATATTCATGTTTCTGTCGTGTATAATGGCTAATGTTGGTGAAATCAAGATAAAATTGCAGTTTTAAGCATGCAAAAGCATACAAAACACCGTTTTTAAGTATACAAACTGTCATATTCATGTATATGTCGTGTGTAATGGCTTATTTTTGCAAAATCAAGATAAAATAGCTGTTTTCAGCTTGCAAAAACAAACAAAAGGCTGTTTTCAAGTATTTAAACTGTCATATTCATGTTTCTGTCGTGTGTAATGGCTAATGTTGGTGAAATCAAGATAAAATTGCTGTTTTAAGCATGCAAAAGCATACAAAACACCGTTTTTAAGTATACAAACTATCATATTCATGTATATGTCGTGTGTAATGGCTTATGTTTGCAAAATCAAGATAAAATAGCTGTTTTCAGCTTCCAAAAACATACAAAATGCTGTTTTCAAGTATTTAACCTGTCATATTCATGTTTCTGTCGTGTATAATGGCTAATGTTGGTGAAATCAAGATAAAATTGCTGTTTTAAGCATGCAAAAGCATACAAAACACCGTTTTTACGTATACAAACTGTCATATTCATGTTTTTGTCGTGTGTAATGGCTTATGTTTGCAAAATCAAGATAAAATTGCTGTTTTAAGCATGCAAAAGCATACAAAACACCGTTTTTAAGTATACAAACTGTCATATTCATGTATATGTCGTGTGTAATGGCTTATGTTTGCAAAATCAAGATAAAATAGCTGTTTTCAGCTTCCAAAAACATACAAAATGCTGTTTTCAAGTATTTAAACTGTCATATTCATGTTTCTGTCGTGTATAATGGCTAATGTTGGTG
The DNA here is from genome assembly GCA_963942605.1 of Poecilus cupreus. Taxonomy (NCBI): domain Eukaryota; kingdom Metazoa; phylum Arthropoda; class Insecta; order Coleoptera; family Carabidae; genus Poecilus; species Poecilus cupreus. Next base: position 18,999 of record CAWWDY010000815.1, on the reverse strand, counting down.
AAATCAAGATAAAATTGCTGTTTTAAGCATGCAAAAGCATACAAAACACCGTTTTTAAGTATACAAACTGTCATATTCATGTATATGTCGTGTGTAATGGCTTATTTTTGCAAAATCAAGATAAATAGCTGTTTTCAGCTTACAAAAACAAACAAAAGGCTGTTTTCAAGTATTTAAACTGTCATATTCATGTTTCTGTCGTGTGTAATGGCTAATGTTGGTGAAATCAAAATAAAATTGCTGTTTTGAGCATGCAAAATCATACAAAACACCGTTTTTACGTATACAAACCTTCTAAATCGCGTACAGTTAAAGAGAACAAATATCCTGTCAACTGGTTTAATTCCACTCTCAAAAATATGAGAGAAGAATTAAACATTATAAATATCTGTTTTATTAGTACAAGAAACTTACAGTTTCAAAAACTATATAAATCAAAACAAAGAAACTATAAAAATGAAATTATAAAAGCTAAATCTGCAGCTTACAGTAGTTTCTTACAAGGATCGAAAAATAGATCCAAGGATACTTGGAATTTAATAAATAGTGAACGTAAGAAAGGAAACAAAACAATTAAACAGCCGGACTTGTCGCTAAATGAATTTAACGAGTATTTTACCACGGTAGCTGTCAATATTATTAAAGATATTCCCAACTTGCAAACTGATGCAGAAAATCTTCTTCATGTAAACAATTCTCACACTCACACTTGTAACTTTGTTCTTGAACCTACAGACGTAGTTGAAGTTTATAATGCTATAAAATCTCTAAAAAACTCCAACTGCTTGGACTTCTATAATATAAGCACCAATCTCCTAAAACAAATAATTGACCATATTGTCGAACCACTGACAGCTTTATTCAATAAATGCCTAAAGCAAGGGACCTTTCCAAACGCTTTTAAAATTAGTAAAGTTCTTCCACTTTTTAAAAAAGGTGATACAACAAAGGTAGAAAATTATAGACCTATCTCTATTATTCCAACTCTGTCAAAAGTATTTGAGATTATTTTAAAGGATAGGCTAACAAACTACTTTGCTAAAAATAAACTTTTCAATAGTCAACAGTTTGGCTTTCGAGCAGGACGCTCAACCTCAAAGGCGGTCTTAAATATCATTTACAAAATAATTGAAGATCTTGAGAGGGGCCACCACGTGGCTGTCACCTTGTGTGACCTCTCCAAGGCGTTTGATTGCGTTTCACACAAAATTTTGCTCGCTAAATTAAAGCATTATGGTGTCAAAGGTGTAGCTCTCAACCTTTTCGAATCATACTTAGAAAATCGTACACAGTATGTTGAGATTGCTGGATCTCAATCTAGTTTCAACGTGTTGGAATACGGGGTGCCGCAGGGTTCGAACCTGGGACCTATTTTCTTCCTAATCTACGTAAACGATTTCAGTCGCTTTATGGGGCCCTGTGATAGTATTCTCTTCGCTGATGACACCACCCTCATCAATGGCGACTGTAATGTAAATAATCTTTTAAGCATGCGAACTGAGTGTATTAAAAAAGCGGAAAGTTGGTTCGCAGCAAACAATTTATTACTAAACAAAGAGAAAACTCAAGAACTAATTGTATCGACAAATCACAATGTTAGGAAAGGAGACCCAGTTACAATTCTTGGCATTAGTATCGAGCCATCTCTAAGTGGCAATTCGCACGTTTTACATATCAGCCACAAACTGTCAGGTGTCCTGTTTTTACTCAGAAGACTAAAGACACTAGTTGATTTAACAACTCTCAGAACTGTTTATTTCTCTTTGTTCCACTCTATTATGGCGTATGGAATCTTGTTTTGGGGTAGCTCCTCAAATTCGGTAAAAAATTTTAGACTCCAAAAGAGAGCAGTCAGAACAATATCAGGACTAGGATACAATGAGCACTGCAGACAATCATTTATCAATTTAGAAATCATGACTCTTCCTTCACTGTTCATAATGAGCACTCTAATTGAAATCCATAGTAACAAACCTCTTTTAATTACCAATGGTGATATCCACTCTTACCAGACAAGATCAGCAAATATGCTTCGCAAGCCAAAATACAAATTACAAATTTCAAATAAAAATTCGTTAAATCTCGATCTCTATAATTGTCTTCCAAACACGATAAAGGAATTAAATACTAAAAATTTAAAAACTGTATTAAAAAAATATTAATACACAAGGCTTTTTATACAATTGAAGAGTTTCTGTCTTGCGAGCTTGACACTGTTTGTTGACATGCGAATCTGCTATGTCCCTGTTTTGGTATATCATTTACCTGTAAAACTATTGTATTTTTGATACTTTGTTACTTGTATATTTATTACTATTGTTGACCTGCTAAAAACATCCATTGTAATTAGCCAAATAAATAAATATAAATATAAAAAAATATTCATGTTTATGTCGTGTGTAATGGCTTATGTTTGAAAAATCAAGATAAAATAGCTGTTTTCAGCTTGCAAAAACATACAAAATGCTGTTTTCAAGTAATTAAACTGTCATATTCATGTTTCTGTCGTGTAAAATGGCTAATGTTGGTGAAATCAAGATAAAATTGCTGTTTTAAGCATGCAAAAGCATACAAAACACCGTTTTTAAGTATACAAACTGTCATATTCATGTATATGTCGTGTGTAGTGGCTTATGTTTGCAAAATCAAGATAAAATAGCTGTTTTCAGCTTGCAAAAACATACAAAATGCTGTTTTCAAGTATTTAAACTGTCATATTCATGTTTCTGTCGTGTATAATGGCTAATGTTGGTGAAATCAAGATAAAATTGCTGTTTTAAGCATGCAAAAGCATACAAAACACCGATTTTAAGTATACAAACTGTCATATTCATGTATATGTCGTGTGTAATGGCTTATGTTTGCAAAATCAAGATAAAATAGCTGTTTTCAGATTGCAAAAACATACAAAATGCTGTTTTCAAGAAATTAAACTGTCATATTCATGTTTCTGTCGTGTATAATGGCTAATGTTGGTGAAATCAAGATAAAATTGCTGTTTTAAGCATGCAAAAGCATACAAAACACCGTTTTTAAGTATACAAACTTTCATATTCATGTATATGTCGTGCGTAATGGCTTATGTTTGCAAAATCAAGATAAAATAGCTGTTTTCAGCTTGCAAAAACATACAAAATGCTGTTTTCAAGTATTTAAACTGTCATATTCATGTTTCTGTCGTGTATAATGGCTAATGTTTGTGAAATCAAGATAAAATTGCTGTTTTAAGCATGCAAAAGCATACAAAACACCGTTTTTAAGTATACAAACTGTCATATTCATGTATATGTCGTGTGTAGTGGCTTATGTTTGCAAAATCAAGATAAAATAGCTGTTTTCAGCTTCCAAAACCATACAAAATGGTGTATTCAAGTATTTAAACTGTCATATTCATGTTTCTGTCGTGTATAATGGCTAATGTTGGTGAAATCAAGATAAAATTGCAGTTTTAAGCATGCAAAAGCATACAAAACACCGTTTTTAAGTATACAAACTGTCATATTCATGTATATGTCGTGTGTAATGGGTTATTTTTGCAAAATCAAGATAAAATAGCTGTTTTCAGCTTGCAAAAACAAACAAAAGGCTGTTTTCAAGTATTTAAACTGTCATATTCATGTTTCTGTCATGTGTAATGGCTAATGTTGGTGAAATCAAGATAAAATTGCTGTTTTAAGCATGCAAAAGCATACAAAATACCGTTTTTACGTATACAAACTGTCATATTCATGTTTATGTCGTGTTTCATGGCTTATGTTTGCAAAATCAAGATAAAATAGCTGTTTTCAGCATGCAAAAACATACAAAATGCTGTTTTCAAGTATTTAAACTGTCATATTCATGTTTCTGTCGTGTATAATGGCTAATGTTGGTGAAATCAAGATAAAATTGCTGTTTTAAGCATGCAAAAGCATACAAAACACCGTTTTTAAGTATAGAAACTGTCATATTCATGTATATGTCGTGTGTAATGGCTTATGTTTGCAAAATCAAGATAAAATAGCTGTTTTCAGCTTCCAAAAACATACAAAATGCTGTTTTCAAGTATTTAACCTGTCATATTCATGTTTCTGTCGTGTATAATGGCTAATGTTGGTGAAATCAAGATAAAATTGCTGTTATAAGCATGCAAAAGCATACAAAACACCGTTTTTAAGTATACAAACTGTCATATTCATGTATATGTCGTGTGTAATGGCTTATGTTTGCAAAATCAAGATAAAATAACTGTTTTCAGCTTCCATAAACATATAAAATGCTGTTTTCAAGTATTTAAACTGTCATATTCATGTTTCTGTCGTGTATAATGGCTAATGTTGGTGAAATCAAGATAAAATTGCTGTTTTAAGCATGCAAAAACATACAAAACACCGTTTTAAGTATAAAAACTGTCATATTCATGTATATGGTGTAGCACGCCGATAAGTCTTTTCTATTATTTTGCTATTTTCTCGTGGTTTTTCCTCCACAAATATAAAATATATTCATACCATTCGAATAGTTTTTCGTAGTGCTATAAATCTTTATATACAAAAGTGGTGTGTCGTAAGTAGATTATTTGTTAAAAGTGATTTTTGTAATCAATTTTGGTTGATAGACTTAAGTCAAGGTAACAAGTATACTCAAGCAATTTTTTAATAATAATTGTATTCCTACCAGTTAACTTAAAGTGTGTGTTGAAATGCCGTTCGCCTGCAGCAGTTGTAAATCACAATTTGATTCATCTTCGTCCATTCAATGTGCTAGTTGCAAGGAATATTTGCATTCCATATGTGTGGATATGACCCAGAATGATACCCGTGTACTTCGTTCTAAACGAAATTTAAAATGGTTCTGCAATAGCTGCACTTCATCTAACAACGACCAACTTAAACGTTCGGAGTATTCAGAATTAAAACAACTATTAATTAATATTCAGTCAAATTTACAAACTGAAATTAATACATTAAGAAAAGCATTGGAAACAACACAGAAATCCAAACTTCAAGAGTCTTGCGACTATGAAGATTTTATCAACGAAATCAATGATCGGAAGCAGAGAGAAAATAATATTATAATTCACAATCTCCCTGAAAAAAACTCTGATGATAGTACTTCGATCCAGGAAGTTCTGTCCACAGTAATACCAAATATTACTCCAAATGACTTCAAATTTTATAGGATCGGTAAACTAAACAGTGCTAAACCTAAACCTAGAATTATAAAAGTGACCTTTAAAGATATTACCTCCGTAAAAAAAGTATTTAAAAATATTAAAAACCTGAATAACAACGCTAGTTTTAAAAACATTTATTTAACAAACGATAAAACGTTGAGACAAAGAAACCACTATAATCTAGTTAAGGAAGAAATTGTCAAACTCAATAGCGATGGTGTTAATAATTACAAAATTAAATACGTTAAAGGAGTTCCGACTATATCAAAAAACTAAGTGTGAATAATAAGTTCGTGTCCGTGTATTACCAAAACGTGCGGGGCGTAAACACAAAACTATCACAACTTTGTTGTAACGTTGCGACTACTAACTTTGACATCTGCGCGCTGACCGAGACATGGCTGACGGACAATATATTGGATGCTGAACTTTTTGATAGAAGATATGCTGTGTTCCGATGTGATCGTGATCTAGAAAAGACTGGCAAAACACGAGGTGGAGGTGTTTTGATCGCTGCCAAATTATGTTTTAATCCCTCCGCAGTTGATATTCATTTACCTAATAATATTGATTTAGTTTGTGTTAAACTAAATATTAATAACAGTGTTTGTTACATAATGTCAGTCTACATCCCTCCCAGTACCTCAACTACTCACTACGAGGATTTTTATAATGTTTTAAATTCATTACCCTTTCTTTATAAAACCAACATCTTAATATGTGGTGATTTCAATTTAGTTAATCTCAGTAAAATCTATGATGATATACTGTTTCAAGATGTTAAGGTTACCAATTTCACTAATTTTTGTAATTTGATGAGTTTAGTTCAATGCAACAAGATCTTAAACCATAATGGCCGCATTCTTGATGTAGTTCTGTCAAGTTCAGAATGTAATATTTATAAATGTGTTGATCCACTATTGCCAGAGGATAACCATCATCCCTCTCTAGTTGTTGAATTATGTGTAAATGTTAAAGATAAATTTAAACCATGCACCAAACATGAATTATGTTATCAATTTAAACGTGGTAATTTCGAACTTATTTACAATTCTTTAAATGAAATTAATTGGACCTGGGTTGAAAGATGTACCTATGTTGATGTTGCAGTTGATAAATTTTATGAATTATTGTACGATGTATTTGATAAATGTATACCAAAAGTACAAAAACGCAGAATTAAATATCCTACATGGTTTAATAAAGAACTTATTGATCTATTAAAAGATAAAGACAAATTCAGAAAATTGTATCAAAAAACTAATTTAGATAATTATTCATTTAAATTCAAGGAATTGCGAAGTAAATGTAAGTTGCTTTCACAGACACTATATAAAAATTATTTAAATAATATTGAAAATAGTATTGCAACTAATAATTCTGTATCTGATTTCTGGTCATTTGTAAACAGTAAAAAAAGTGTTCAAGGGATACCGTCAAAAATGTATGATAATGATCAGTCTTACAATTCAAGTTCTCAAATTCCTGAAGCCTTTTCTCATTTTTTCAAAAGTGTGTATAATCCTGATACAATCAACGATTCAATTCAGAACGATAATGATATTTATATTTCACATGCTACCATTAATGTACTGCAAGTTTCACAGCAGGAAGTAGTAGAGGCAATCAAAAACCAAAAAAATTCAAAATCTACTGGGCCCGATAATGTTCCAATATATATTATAAAAGGCTGTGCCGATATTTTTTCTAATGCTCTATGTAAATTATTTAATTTGTGCATCAAACTACAAACTTTTCCTACTAGATGGAAAGAAGCAAAAATCTGTCCTATTTTCAAATCAGGAGATAGAAGTTTTATACAGAATTATAGACCTGTATCCTGTTTAAGTGTTTTTTCTAAAATTTTTGAATTTATTTTTTTTAAAAACATGAAAAATCAAACTAAACACATAATTAATTCGAATCAACATGGATTTGTAACTGGCCGATCCACAGTTACTAACTTAGTATCATTCACGCAATTTATTTCTGACGTTTTGGAGGATAGAAAGCAAGTAGACTGCATCTATACCGACTTTTCCAAAGCGTTTGACAAAGTGTCACATGGTATTTTATTTTCAAAATTGTTACAGTTGGGGTTTGCAGAAAATCTCATAAATTTACTTAAATCATATCTTGTCAATAGAGTTCAATATGTAAATGTCGATGGATTTGTATCAAATAAGGTTATCGTGACGTCAGGCGTTCCGCAGGGTTCTATTTTAGGGCCTCTGCTTTTTATTTTGTTTATTAATGATATTTCTGAAGCAGTACATCATTCTAATTGCCTTATGTTTGCTGATGATTTCAAACTATTTCGAACAATTTCTTCATATAATGATTGTCTACTTCTTCAAGAGGATTTGTTAAGAGTATACCAGTGGACGGTAGATAATAAACTTTTATTTAACTTGTCTAAATGTGAAACAATGTGTTTCTCAAATAAACATTCTCTGATAAATTTTCAATATAAAATTAATAATTATATTCTTCTGAGTGTACATTCTAAAAAAGATTTAGGAGTACTTTTTGATCCTAAACTTAATTTTCAACCTCATATAAATCAAATGGTAAATCACGCTTATAAAAATTTAGGATTTATTTTACGTGTAACTTTTGATTTCAAAAATAAAGAATGTTTATTCCGACTATATCAGTCTTTAGTTAGAAGTAAACTTGAATATTGCAGTTTAGTTTGGAATCCATTTTATAATATTCACAGTAATACAATTGAAAAAGTACAAGTAAGATTTTGTAGAAATTACTTTTATCGTTTAAATTTTGCATGGTCTTGTGATAGTTACAGTGATCTATTGAAAATGTTCAACATTGAATCGTTAGAAGTGAGACGTATCAAACAACAAATTTTATTCCTTTATAAAATGATCAATAATATTATCGATGATCCCATTTTGTTATCTCAACTAGATTTTTTTGTGCGTCCCTGTAACACAAGAAATACAACTACTTTTTCAATTAAGTTGTGCAGAACTAATTTCAATACAAATTCTCCGTTGAACATGATGTGTAAATCGTATAACAATTTTTCTTCTAACTTAGATTTTGATACAACACTAAATACATTTAAAAGTAAATTAAATGAATTAATTTAACTATTTTTATTTTTTTTTTTGTATACCTCTTAATTCTGTGTTCTTGGGTTTTGATTATTCCGGCTTCATTGCCATTAGTTTCTTTTTGTTTTTCTTGTGTTTTATATATTACATATATTCTAGTACGCTACACATTTTTACTACTTATCAATTTTTGTACCTACTGTATTCTGTAATTGGGTTATTTACCTGTAGAATATAGAAATAAATAAATAAATAAATAAATAAATATTCATGTTTCTGTCGTGTATAATGGCTAATGTTGATGAAATCAAGATAAAATTGTAGTTTTAAGCATGCAAAAGTATACAAAACACCGTTTTCAAGTATACAAACTGTCATATTCATGTATATGTCGTGTGTAATGGCTTATGTTTGCAAAATCAAGATAAAATAGCTGTTTTCAGCTTGCAAAAACATACAAAATGCTGTTTTCAAGTATTTAAACTGTCATATTCATATTTCTGTCGTGTATAATGGCTAATGTTGGTGAAATCAAGATAAAATTGCTGTTTTAAGAATGCAAAAGCATACAAAACACCGTTTTTAAGTATACAAACAGTCATATTCATGTATATGTCGTGTGTAGTGGCTTATGTTTGCAAAATCAAGATAAAATAGCTGTTTTCAGCTTGCAAAAACATACAAAATGCTGTTTTCAAGTATGTAAACGGTCATATTCATGTTTCTGTCGTGTATAATGGCTAATGTTGGTGAAATCAAGACAAAATTGCTGTTTTAAGCATGCAAAAGCATACAAAACACCGTTTTTAAGTATACAAACTCTCATATACATGTATATGTCGTGTGTAATGGCTTATGTTTGCAAAATCAAGATAAAATAGCTAATTTCAGCTTGCAAAAACATACAAAATGCTGTTTTCAAGTATTTAAACTGTCATATTCATATTTCTGTCGTGTATAATGGCTAATGTTGATGAAATCAAGATAAAATTGTAGTTTTAAGCATGCAAAAGTATACAAAACACCGTTTTCAAGTATACAAACTGTCATATTCATGTATATGTCGTGTGTAATGGCTTATGTTTGCAAAATCAAGATAAAATAGCTGTTTTCAGCTTGCAAAAACATACAAAATGCTGTTTTCAAGTATTTAAACTGTCATATTCATATTTCTGTCGTGTATAATGGCTAATGTTGGTGAAATCAAGTTAAAATTGCTGTTTTAAGCATGCAAAAGCATACAAAACACAGTTTTTAAGTATACAAACTGTCATATTCATGTATATGTCGTGTTTAGTGGCTTATGTTTGCAAAATCAAGATAAAATAGCTGTTTTCAGCTTGCAAAAATATACAAAATGCTGTTTTCAAGTATTTCAACTGTCATATTCATGTTTCTGTCGTGTATAATGGCTAATGTTGGTGAAATCAAGACAAAATTGCTGTTTTAAGCATACAAAACACCGTTTTTAAGTATACAAACTGTCACATTCATGTATATGTCGTGTGTAATGGCTTATGTTTGCAAAATCAAGATAAAATTGCTGTTTTCAGCTTGCAAAAACATACAAAATGCTGTTCTCAAGTATTTAAACTGTCATATTCATGTTTCTGTCGTGTATAATGGCTAATGTTGGTGAAATCAAGATAAAATTGCTGTTTTAAGCATGCAAATGCATGCAAAACACCGTTTTTATGTATACCAACTATCATATTCATGTATATGTCGTGTATAATGGCTTATGTTTGCAAAATCAAGATAAAATAGCTGTTTTCAGCTTGCAAAAACATACAAAATGCTGTTTTCAAGTATTTAAACTGTCATATTCATGTTTCTGTCGTGTATAATGGCTAATGTTGGTGAAATCAAGATAAAATTGCTGTTTTAAGCATGCAAAAGCATACAAAACACCGTTTTTAGGAATACAAACTGTCATATTCATGTATATGTCGTCTGTAATGGCTTTTTTTGCAAAATAAGATAAAATAGCTGTTTTCAGCTTGAAAAAACATACAAAATGCTGTTTTCAAGTAATTAAACTGTCTTATTCATGTTTCTGTCGTGTACAATGGCTAATGTTGGTGAAATCAAGATAAAATTGCTGTTTTTAAGTATACAAACTCTCATATTCATGTATATGTCGTGTGTAATGGCTTATGTTTGCAAAATCAATATAAAATAGCTAATTTCAGCTTGCAAAAACATACAAAATGCTGTTTTCAAGTATTTAAACTGTCATATTCATATTTCTGTCGTGTATAATGGCTAATGTTGATGAAATCAAGATAAAATTGTAGTTTTAAGCATGCAAAAGTATACAAAACACCGTTTTCAAGTATACAAACTGTCATATTCATGTATATGTCGTGTGTAATGGCTTATGTTTGCAAAATCAAGATAAAATAGCTGTTTTCAGCTTGCAAAAACATACAAAATGCTGTTCTCAAGTATTTAAACTGTCATATTCATGTTTCTGTCGTGTATAATGGCTAATGTTGGTGAAATCAAGATAAAATTGCTGTTTTAAGCATGCAAATGCATGCAAAACACCGTTTTTATGTATACCAACTATCATATTCATGTATATGTCGTGTATAATGGCTTATGTTTGCAAAATCAAGATAAAATAGCTGTTTTCAGCTTGCAAAAACATACAAAATGCTGTTTTCAAGTATTTAAACTGTCATATTCATGTTTCTGTCGTGTATAATGGCTAATGTTGGTGAAATCAAGATAAAATTGCTGTTTTAAGCATGCAAAAGCATACAAAACACCGTTTTTAGGAATACAAACTGTCATATTCATGTATATGTCGTCTGTAATGGCTTTTTTTGCAAAATAAGATAAAATAGCTGTTTTCAGCTTGAAAAAACATACAAAATGCTGTTTTCAAGTAATTAAACTGTCTTATTCATGTTTCTGTCGTGTACAATGGCTAATGTTGGTGAAATCAAGATAAAATTGCTGTTTTAAGCATGCAAAAGCATACAAAACACCATTTTTAAGTATACAAACTGTCATATTCATGTACATGTCGTGTGTAATGGATTATGTTTGCAAAATCAAGATAAAATAGCTGTTTATAGCTCTAAAAAACATACAAAATGCTGTTTTCAAGTATTTAAACTGTTATATTCATGTTTCTGTCGTGTATAATGGCTAATGTTGGTGAAATCGAGATAAAATTGCTGTTTTAAGCATGCAAAAGCATTCAAAACACCGTTTTTAAGTATACAAACTGTCATATTCATGTATATGTCGTGTGTAGTGGCTTATGTTGCAAAATCATGATAAAATAGCTGTTTTCAGCTTGCAAAAACATACAAAATGCTGTTTTCACGTATTTAAACTGTCATATTCATGTTTCTGTCGTGTATAATGGCTAATGTTGGTGAAATCAAGACAAAATTGCTGTTTTAAGCATGCAAAAGCATACAAAACACCGTTTTTAAGTATACAAACTCTCATATTCATGTATATGTCGTGTGTAATGGCTTATGTTTGCAAATCAATATAAAATAGCTAATTTCAGCTTGCAAAAACATACAAAAATGCTGTTTTCAAGTATTTAAACTGTCATATTCATATTTCTGTCGTGTATAATGGCTAATGTTGATGAAATCAAGATAAAATTGTAGTTTTTAAGCATGCAAAAGTATACAAAACACCGTTTTCAAGTATACAAACTGTCATATTCATGTATATGTCGTGTGTAATGGCTTATGTTTGCAAAATCAAGATAAAATAGCTGTTTTCAGCTTGCAAAAACATACAAAATGCTGTTTTCAACTATTTAAACTGTCATATTCATATTTCTGTCGTGTATAATGGCTAATGTTGGTGAAATCAAGATAAAATTGCTGTTTTAAGCATGCAAAAGCATACAAAACACAGTTTTTAAGTATACAAACTGTCATATTCATGTATATGTCGTGTGTAGTGGCTTATGTTTGCAAAATCAAGATAAAATAGCTGTTTTCAGCTTGCAAAAACATACAAAATGCTGTTTTCAAGTATTTCAACTGTCATATTCATGTTCTGTCGTGTATAATGGCTAATGTTGGTGAAATCAAGACAAAATTGCTGTTTTAAGCATGCAAAAGCATACAAAACACCGTTTTTTAAGTATACAAACTGTCACATTCATGTATATGTCGTGTGTAATGGCTTATGTTTGCAAAATCAAGATAAAATTGCTGTTTTCAGCTTGCAAAAACATACAAAATGCTGTTTTCAAGTATTTAAACTGTCATATTCATGTTTCTGTCGTGTATAATGGCTAATGTTGGTGAAATCAAGATAAAATTGCTGTTTTAAGCATGACAAATGCATGCAAAACACCGTTTTTATGTATACCAACTATCATATTCATGTATATGTCGTGTGTAATGGCTTATGTTTGCAAAATCAAGATAAAATAGCTGTTTTCAGCTTGCAAAAACATACAAAATGCTGTTTTCAAGTATTTTAAACTGTCATATTCATGTTTCTGTCGTGTATAATGGCTAATGTTGGTGAAATCAAGATAAAATTGCTGTTTTAAGCATGCAAAAGCATACAAAACACCGTTTTTAGGAATACAAACTGTCATATTCATGTATATGTCGTCTGTAATGGCTTTTGTTTGCAAAATAAGATAAAATAGCTGTTTTCAGCTTGAAAAAACATACAAAATGCTGTTTTCAAGTAATTAAACTGTCATATTCATGTTTCTGTCGTGTACAATGGCTAATGTTGGTGAAATCAAGATAAAATTGCTGTTTTAAGCATGCAAAAGCATACAAAACACCATTTTTAAGTATACAAACTGTCATATTCATGTACATGTCGTGTGTAATGGATTATGTTTGCAAAATCAAGATAAAATAGCTGTTTATAGCTCTAAAAACATACAAAATGCTGTTTTCAAAGTATTTAAACTGTTATATTCATGTTTCTGTCGTGTATAATGGCTAATGTTGGTGAAATCGAGATAAAATTGCTGTTTTAAGCATGCAAAAGCATTCAAACACCGTTTTTAAGTATACAAACTGTCATATTCATGTATATGTCGTGTGTAGTGGCTTATGTTTGCAAAATCATGATAAAATAGCTGTTTTCAGCTTGCAAAAACATACAAAATGCTGTTTTCACGTATTTAAACTGTCATATTCATGTTTCTGTCGTGTAATAATGGCTAATGTTGGTGAAATCAAGACAAAATTTCTGTTTTAAGCATGCAAAAGCATACAAAACACCGTTTTTAAGTATACAAACTCTCATATTCATGTATATGTCGTGTGTAATGGCTTATGTTTGCAAAATCAAGATAAAATAGCTAATTTCAGCTTGCAAAAACATACAAAATGCTGTTTTCAAGTATTTAAACTGTCATATTCATATTTCTGTCGTGTATAATGGCTAATGTTGATGAAATCAAGATAAAATTGTAGTTTTAAGCATGCAAAAGTATACAAAACACCGTTTTCAAGTATACAAACTGTCATATTCATGTATATGTCGTGTGTAATGGCTTATGTTTGCAAAATCAAGATAAAATAGCTGTTTTCAGCTTGCAAAAACATACAAAATGCTGTTTTCAACTATTTAAACTGTCATATTCATATTTCTGTCGTGTATAATGGCTAATGTTGGTAAAATCAAGATAAAATTGCTGTTTTAAGCATGCAAAAGCATACAAAACACAGTTTTTAAGTATACAAACTGTCATATTCATGTATATGTCGTGTGTAGTGGCTTATGTTTGCAAAATCAGATAAAATAGCTGTTTCAGCTTGCAAAAACATACAAATGCTGTTTTCAAGTATTTCAACTGTCATATTCATGTTTCTGTCGTGTATAATGGCTAATGTTGGTGAAATCAAGACAAAATTGCTGTTTTAAGCATGCAAAAGCATACAAAACACCGTTTTTAAGTATACAAACTGTCACATTCATGTATATGTCGTGTGTAATGGCTTATGTTTGCAAAATCAAGATAAAATTGCTGTTTTCAGCTTGCAAAAACATACAAAATGCTGTTTTCAAGTATTTAAACTGTCATATTCATGTTTCTGTCGTGTATAATGGCTAATGTTGGTGAAATCAAGATAAAATTGCTGTTTTAAGCATGCAAATGCATGCAAAACACCGTTTTTAAGTATACCAACTGTCATATTCATGTATATGTCGTGTGTAATGGCTTATGTTTGCAAAATCAAGATAAAATAGCTGTTTTCAGCTTGCAAAAACATACAAAATGCTGTTTTCAAGTATTTAAACTGTCATATTCATGTTTCTGTCGTGTAAAATGGCTAATGTTGGTGAAATCAAGATAAAATTGCTGTTTTAAGCATGCAAAAGCATACAAACACCGTTTTTAAGTATACAAACTCTCATATTCATGTATATGTCGTGTGTAATGGCTTATGTTTGCAAAATCAAGATAAAATAGCTAATTTTAGCTTGCAAAAACATACAAAATGCTGTTTTCAAGTAATTAAACTGTCATATTCATGTTTCTGTCGTGTAACAATGGCTAATGTTGGTGGAATCAAGATAAAGTTGCTGTTTTAAGCATGCAAAAGCATACAAAACACCGTTTTTAAGTATAAAAACTGTCATATTCATGTATATTTCGTGTGTAATGGCTTATGTTAAAAAATCAAGATAAAAAAGCTGTTTTCAGCTTCCAACAACATACAAAATGCTGTTTTCAAGTATTATAACTGTCATATTCAAGTTTCTGTCGTGTATAATGGCTAATGTTGGTGAAATCAAGATAAAATTGCAGTTTTAAGCATGCAAAAGCATACAAAACACCGTTTTTAAGTATACAAACTGTCATATTCATGTATATGTCGTGTGTAATGGCTTATGTTTGCAAAATCAAGATAAAATAGCTGTTTTCAGCTTGCAAAAACATACAAAATGCTGTTTTCAAGTATTTAAACTGTCATATTCATGTTTCTGTCGTGTATAATGGCTAATGTTGGTGAAATCAAGATAAAATTGCTGTTTTAAGCATACAAAAGCATACAAAACACCGTTTTTAAGTATACAAACTGTCATATTTATGTATATGTCGTGTGTTATGGCTTATGTTTGCAAAATGAAGATAAAATAGCTGTTTTCAGCTTGCAAAAACATACAAAATGCTGTTTTCAAGTATTTAAACTGTCATATTCATGTTTCTGTCGTGTATAATGGCTAATGTTGGTGAAATCAAGACAAAATTGCTGTTTTAAGCATGCAAAAGCATACAAAACACCGTTTTTAAGTATACAAACTGTCACATTCATGTATATGTAGTGTGTAATGGCTTATGTTTGCAAAATCAAGATAAAATTGCTGTTTTCAGCTTGCAAAAACATACAAAATGCTGTTTTCAAGTATTTAAACTGTCATATTCATGTTTCTGTTGTGTATAATGGCTAATGTTGGTGAAATCAAGATAAAATTGCTGTTTTAAGCATGCAAATGCATGCAAAACACCGTTTTTAAGTATACCAACTGTCATATTCATGTATATGTCGTGTGTAATGGCTTATGTTTGCAAAATCAAGATAAAATAGCTGTTTTCAGCTTGCAAAAACATACAAAATGCTGTTTTCAAGTATTTAAACTGTCATATTCATGTTTCTGTCGTGTAAAATGGCTAATGTTGGTGAAATCAAGATAAAATTGCTGTTTTAAGCATGCAAAAACATACAAAACACCGTTTTTAAGTATACAAACTCTCATATTCATGTATATGTCGTGTGTAATGGCTTATGTTTGCAAAATCAAGATAAAATAGCTAATTTCAGCTTGCAAAACATACAAAATGCTGTTTTCAAGTAATTAAACTGTCATATTCATGTTTCTGTCGTGTACAATGGCTAATGTTGGTGGAATCAAGATAAAGTTGCTGTTTTAAGCATGCAAAAGCATACAAAACACCGTTTTTAAGTATAAAAACTGTCATATTCATGTATATTTCGTGTGTAATGGCTTATGTTAAAAAATCAAGATAAAAAGCTGTTTTCAGCTTCCAACAACATACAAAATGCTGTTTTCAAGTATTATAACTGTCATATTCAAGTTTCTGTCGTGTATAATGGCTAATGTTGGTGAAATCAAGATAAAATTGCAGTTTTAAGCATGCAAAAGCATACAAAACACCGTTTTTAAGTATACAAACTGTCATATTCATGTATATGTCGTGTGTAATGGCTTATGTTTGCAAAATCAAGATAAAATAGCTGTTTTCAGCTTGCAAAAACATACAAAATGCTGTTTTCAAGTATTTAAACTGTCATATTCATGTTTCTGTCGTGTATAATGGCTAATGTTGGTGAAATCAAGATAAAATTGCTGTTTTAAGCATACAAAAGCATACAAAACACCGTTTTTAAGTATACAAACTGTCATATTTATGTATTTGTAGTGTGTTATGGCTTATGTTTGCAAAATGAAGATAAAATAGCTGTTTTCAGCTTGCAAAAACATACAAAATGCTGTTTTCAAGTATTTAAACTGTCATATTCATGTTTCTGTCGTGTATAATGGCTAATGTTGGTGAAATCAAGATAAAATTGTAGTTTTAAGCAGGCAAAAGTATACAAAACACCGTTTTCAAGTATACAAACTGTCATATTCATGTATATGTCGTGTGTAATGGCTTATGTTTGCAAAATCAAGATAAAATAGCTGTTTTCAGCTTGCAAAAACATACAAAATGCTGTTTTCAAGTATTTAAACTGTCATATTTATATTTCTGTCGTGTATAATGGCTAATGTTGGTGAAATCAAGATAAAATTGCTGTTTTAAGCATGCAAAAGCATACAAAACACCGTTTTTAAGTATACAAACTGTCATATTCATGTATATGTCGTGTGCAGTGGCTTATGTTTGCAAAATCAAGATAAAATAGCTGTTTTCAGCTTGCAAAAACATACAAAATGCTGTTTTCAAGTATTTAAAACTGTCATATTCATGTTTCTGTCGTGTATAAAGGCTAATGTTAGTGAAATCAAGATAAAATTGCTGTTTTAAGCATGCAAAAGCATACAAAACACCGTTTTTAAGTATACCAACTGTCATATTCATGTATATGTCGTGTGTAATGGCTTATGTTTGCAAAATCAAGATAAAATAGCTGTTTTCAGCTTGCAAAAACATACAAAATGCTGTTTTCAAGTATTTAAACTGTCATATTCATGTTTCTGTCGTGTATAATGGCAATGTTGGTGAAATCAATATAAAATTGCTGTTTTAAGCATGCAAATGCATATAAAACACCGTTTTTAAGTATAAAAACTGTCATATTCATGTATATGTCGTGTGTAATGGCTTATGTTTGCAAAATCAAGATAAAAAAGCTGTTTCAGCTTCCAACAACATACAAAATGCTGTTTTCAAGTATTTAAACTGTCATATTCATGTTTCTGTCGTGCTTAATGGCTAATGTGGTGAAATCAAGATAAAATTGCTGTTTTAAGCATGCAAAAGTATACAAAACACCGTTTTTAAGTATGCAAACTGTCATATTCATGTATATGTCGTGTGTAATGGCTTATGTTTGCAAAATCAAGATTAAATAGCTGTTTTCAGCTTCCAAAAGCTTACAAAATGCTGTTTTCAAGTATGTAAACTGTCAGATTCATGTTCCTGTCGTGTATAATGGCTAATGTTGGTGAAATCAAGATAAAATTGCTGTTTCAATAATACAAAACACCGTTTTTAAGTATACAAACTGTCATATTTATGTATATGTCGTGTGTAGTGGCTTATGTTTGCAAATTCAAGATAAAATAGCTGTTTTCAGCATGCAAAAACATACAAAATGCTGTTTTCAAGTATTTAAACTGTCATATTCATGTTTCTGTCGTGTATAATGGCTAATGTTGGTGAAATCAAGATAAAATTGCTGTTTTAAGCATGCAAAAGCATACAAAACACGGGTTTTAAGTATACAAACTGTCATATTCATGTATATGTCGTGTGTAATGGCTTATGTTTGCAAAATCAAGATAAAATAGCTGTTTTTAGCTTGCAAAAACATACAAAATGCTGTTTTCAAGTATTTAAACTGTCATATTCATGTTTCTGTCGTGTATAATGGCTAATGTTGGTGAAATCAAGATAAAATTGCTGTTTTAAGCATGCAAAAGCATACAAAACACGGTTTTTAAGTATACAAACTGTCATATTCATGTATATGTCGTGTGTAATGGCTTATGTTTGCAAAATCAAAATAAAATAGCTGTTTTTAGCTTGCAAAAACATACAAAATGCTGTTTTCAAGTATTTAAACTGTCATATTCATGTTTCTGTCGTGTATAATGGCTAATGTTGGTGAAATCAAGATAAAATTGCTGTTTTAAGCATGTAAAAGCATACAAAACACCATTTTTAAGTATACAAACTGTCATATTCATGTATATATCGTGTGTAATGGCTTATGTTTGCAAAATCAATATAAAATAGCTGTTTTCAGCTTGCAAAAACATACAAAATGCTGTTTTCAAGTATTTAAACTGTCATATTCATGTTTCTGTCGTGTATAATGGCTAATGTTGGTGAAATCAAGATAAAATTGCTGTTTTAAGCATGCAAAAGCATACAAAACACCATTTTTAAGTATACAAACTGTCATATTCATGTATATATCGTGTGTAATGGCTTATGTTTGCAAAATCAATATAAAATAGCTGTTTTCCAGCTTGCAAAAACATACAAAATGCTGTTTTCAAGTATTTAAAACTGTCATATTCATGTTTCTGTCGTGTATAATGGCTAATGTT
>CAWWDY010000814.1:0-139795 GCA_963942605.1 Poecilus cupreus | reverse complement strand
TGTTTTCAACTATTCAAACAGATAAATTCATGTTTCTTTTCCTTCGAAACGGTGGATTTTTGTGAAATCACGATAAAACTGCTGTTTTAAATTAGCAAAATACGTTGTTTTCAACAATCTAAACTGACGTATTTAAAATGCTGTTTTAAACTTGCAAAAAACAAAGAAAAACGCTGTTTTGAACTATTCAAACTGACAAATTCATGTTTCTTTCGTGCGAAGCGGCGATTTATGAGTAGTGACGATAAAATTGCTGTTTTAAACTTGCCAAAAAACATTGAAAAAAGACGCTGTTTTCAAACTATTCAAACTGATAAATTCATGTTTCTTTCGTGCGAAACTTCGATTTATAAGAAACATAGAAAAACGCTGTTTTGAACTATTCAAACTGACAAATTCATGTTTCTTTCGTGCGAAAACGGCGATTTATGAGAAATGACGATAAAATTGCTATTTAAAACTTGCAAAAACAGTGAAAAACGCTGTTTTCAACTATTCAAACTGATAAATTCATGTTTCTTTCTTTCGAAACGGTGGATTTTTGTAAAATCACCATAAAACTGCTGTTTTAAAACTAGCAAAATTACGCTGTTTTTCAACAATCTAAACTGACGTATTTAAAATGCTGTTTTAAACTTGCAAAAACATAGAAACGCTGTTTTGAACTATCCAAACTGACAAATTCATGTTTTTTCGTGCGAAACGGCGATTTATGAGAAATGACGATAAAATTGCTGTTTTAAACTTGCAAAAACATAGAAAAACAACATTTTCAACTATTCAAACTGATAAATTAATGTTTCTTTCCTTCGAAACAGTGGATTTTTGTGAAATCACGATAAAACTGCTGTTTTAAACTAGCAAAATACGCTGTTTTCAACAATCTAAACTGACGTAATTAAAATGCTGTTTTAAACTTGCAAGAACATAGAAAACGCTGTTTTCAACTATTCAAACTGATAAATTCATGTTTCTTTCGTGCGAAACGGCGATTTATGAGAAATGACGATAAAATTGCTGTTTTAAACTTGCAAAAACATGGAAAAACCCTATTTTCAACTATTCAAACTGATAAATTCATGTTTCTTTCGTGCGAAAAGGCGATTTATAAGAAATGACGATAAAATTGCTGTCTTAAACTTGCAAAAACTTAGAAAAAACGCTGTTTTGGACTATTCAAACTGACAAATTCATGTTTCTTTCGTGTGAAACGGCGATTTATGAGAAATGACGATAAAATTGCTATTTAAAACTTGCAAAAACATAGAAAAACGCTGTTTTCAACTATTCAAACTGATAAATTCAGGTTTCTTTCGTGCGAAACGGCGATTTATGAGAAATGACGAAAAAATTGCTGTTTTAAATTCGCAAAAACATAGAAAAACGCTGTTTTGAACTATTCAAACTGACAAATTCATATTTCTTTCGTGCGAAACGGCGATTAATGAGAAATGACGATACAATTGCTGTATTAAACTTGCAAAAACATAGAAAAACGCTGTTTTGAACTATTCAAACTGACAAATTCATGTTTCTTTCGTGCGAAACGGCGATTTATGAAAAATGACGATAAAATTGCTGTTTTAAACTTGCAAAAACATAGAAAAACGCTGTTTTCAACTATTCAAACTGATAAATTCATGTTTCTTACGTTCGAAACGGTGGATTTTTATGAAATCACGATAAAATTGCTGTTTTTAAACTTGCAAAAACATAGAAAAACGCTGTTTTCAACTTTTCAAACTGACAAATTCATGTTTCTTCCGTGCGAAACGGCGATTTATGAAAAATGACGATAAAATTGCTGTTTTAAACTTGCAAAAACATAGAAAAACGCTATTTTCAACTACTCAAACTGATAAATTCATGTTTCTTTCGTGCGTAACGGCGATTTATGAAAAACAACGATAAAATTGCTGTTTTAAACTTGCAAAAACATAGAAAAACGCTGTTTTCAACTTTCAAACTGATAAATTCATGTTTCTTCCGTGCGAAACGGCGATTTATGAGAAATGACGATAATATTGCTGTTTTAAACTTGAAAAAACATAGAAAAACGCTGTTTTCAACTATTCAAACTGACAAATTCATGTTTCTTTCGTGCGAAACGGCGATTTATGAGAAATGACGATAAAATTACTGTTTTAAACTTGCAAAAACATAGAAAAACGCTGTTTTTTACTATTCAAACTGACAAATTCATGTTTCTTCAGTGCGAAACGGCGATTTATGAGAAATGACGATAAAATTGCTGTTTTAAACTCGCAAAAACATAGAAAAACGCTGTTTTCAACTATTCAAACTGATAAATTCATGTTTCTTACGTTCGAAACGGTGGATTTTTGTGAAATCACGATAAAATTGCTGTTTTAAACTTGCAAAAAACATAGAAAAACGCTGTTTTCAGCTTTTCAAACTGACTAATTCATGTTTCTTCTGTGCGAAACGGCGATTTATGAGAAATGACGATAAAATTGCAGTTTTAAACTTGCAAAAACATAGAAAAATGCTGTTTTGAACTATTCAAACTGACAAATTCATGTTTCTTTCGTGTGAAACGGCGATTTATGAGAAATGACGATAAAATTGCTGTTTAAAACTTGCAAAAACATAGTAAAACGCTGTTTTCAACTATTCAAACTGATAAATTCAGGTTTCTTTCGTGCGAAACGGCGATTTATGAGAAATGACGATAAAATTGCTGTTTTAAATTCGCAAAAACATAGAAAAACGCTGTTTTGAACTATTCAAACTGACAAATTCATGTTTCTTTCTTGCGAAACGGCGATTTATGAGAAATGACGATAAAATTGCTGTTTTAAACTTGCAAAAACATAGAAAAACGCTGTTTTCAACTATTCAAACTGATAAATTCATGTTTCTTTCGTGCGAAACGGCGATTTATGAGAAATGACGATAAAATTACAGTTTTAAACTTGCAAAAACATAGAAAAACGCTGTTTTGAACTATTCAAACTGACAAATTCATGTTTCTTTCGTGTAAAACGGCGATTTATGAGAAATGACGATAAAATTGCTGTTTTAAACTTGCAAAAACATAGAAAAACGCTGTTTTGAACTATTCAAACTGACAAATTCATGTTTCTTTCGTGCTAAACGGCGATTTATGAGAAATGACGATAAAATTGCTGTTTTAAACTTGCAAAAACATAGAAAAACGCTGTTTTCAACTTTCAAACTGATAAATTCATGTTTCTTCCGTGCGAAACGGCGATTTATGAGAAATGACGATAATATTGCTGTTTTAAACTTGAAAAAACATAGAAAAACGCTGTTTTCAACTATTCAAACTGACAAATTCATGTTTCTTCCGTGCGAAACGGCGATTTATGAGAAATGACGATAAAATTACTGTTTTAAACTTGCAAAAACATAGAAAAACGCTGTTTTTTACTATTCAAACTGACAAATTCATGTTTCTTCAGTGCGAAACGGCGATTTATGAGAAATGACGATAAAATTGCTGTTTTAAACTCGCAAAAACATAGAAAAACGCTGTTTTCAACTATTCAAACTGATAAATTCATGTTTCTTACGTTCGAAACGGTGGATTTTTGTGAAATCACGATAAAATTGCTGTTTTAAACTTGCAAAAACATAGAAAAACGCTGTTTTCAGCTTTTCAAACTGACTAATTCATGTTTCTTCTGTGCGAAACGGCGATTTATGAGAAATGACGATAAAATTGCTGTTTTAAACTTGCAAAAACATAGAAAAATGCTGTTTTGAACTATTCAAACTGACAAATTCATGTTTCTTTCGTGTGAAACGGCGATTTATGAGAAATGACGATAAAATTGCTGTTTAAAACTTGCAAAAACATAGTAAAACGCTGTTTTCAACTATTCAAACTGATAAATTCAGGTTTCTTTCGTGCGAAACGGCGATTTATGAGAAATGACGATAAAATTGCTGTTTTAAATTCGCAAAAACATAGAAAAACGCTGTTTTGAACTATTCAAACTGACAAATTCATGTTTCTTTCTTGCGAAACGGCGATTTATGAGAAATGACGATAAAATTGCTGTTTTAAACTTGCAAAAACATAGAAAAACGCTGTTTTCAACTATTCAAACTGATAAATTCATGTTTCTTTCGTGCGAAACGGCGATTTATGAGAAATGACGATAAAATTACAGTTTTAAACTTGCAAAAACATAGAAAAACGCTGTTTTGAACTATTCAAACTGACAAATTCATGTTTCTTTCGTGTAAAACGGCGATTTATGAGAAATGACGATAAAATTGCTGTTTTAAACTTGCAAAAACATAGAAAAACGCTGTTTTGAACTATTCAAACTGACAAATTCATGTTTCTTTCGTGCTAAACGGCGATTTATGAGAAATGACGATAAAATTGCTGTTTTAAACATGCAAAAACATGGAAAAAACGCTGTTTTCAACTATTCAAACTGATAAATTCACGTTTCTTACGTTCGAAACGGTGGATTTTTGTGAAATCACGATAAAATTGCTGTTTTAAACTTGCAAAAACATAGAAAAACGCTGTTTTCAACTATTCAAACTGACAAATTCATGTTTCTTCCGTGCGAAACAGCGATTTATGAGAAATGACGATAAAATTGCTGTTTTAATCTTGCAAAAACATAGAAAAACGCTAGTTTCAACTACTCAAACTGATAAATTCATGATCTTTCGTGCGTAACGGCGATTTATGAGAAATGACGATGAAATTGCTGTTTTAAACATGCAAAAACATAGAAAAACGCTGTTTTCAACTATTCAAACTGATAAATTCACGTTTCTTACGTTCGAAACGGTGGATTTTTGTGAAATCACGATAAAATTGCTGTTTTAAACTTGCAAAAACATAGAAAAACGCTGTTTTCAACTATTCAAACTGATAAATTCATGTTTCTTACGTTCGAAACGGTGGATTTTTGTGAAATCACAATAAAACTGCTGTTTAAAACTAGCAAAACCAAGAAAATGCTGTTTTCAACAATCTAAACTGACGTATTTAGAATGCTGTTTTAAACTTGCAAAAACATAGAAAACGCTGTTTTGAACTATCCAAACTGACAAATTCAGTTTTGTGGTTTGGGGTTCGAGGTTTGAGGTTTGGGGTTGAGGTTTGGGGTTTGAGGTTTGGGGTTGGGGGTTCAAGTTTTGGGGTTTGGGGTTGAGGATTGGGGTTGAGGTTTGGGGTTGAGGTTTAGGGTTGAGGTTTGGGGTTGAGGTTTGGGGTTGAGGTTTGTGGTTGAGGTTTGGGGTTTGAGGTTAAGGATTTGGGGTTCGAAGTTTGAGGTTTGGGGTTTGAGGTTTGGGGTTGGGGGTTCGAGTTTTGGAGTTTGGGGTTGAGGTTTGGGGTTAAGGTTTGGGGTTGAGGTTTGGAGTTGAGGTTTGGGGTTGAGGTTTGGGGTTGAGGTTTGGGGTTGAGGTTTGGGGTTTGAGGTTAGGGATTTGGGGTTCAAAGTCTGAGGTTTGGGATTCGAGGTTTGAGGTTTTTGGGTTGAGGGTTGGGGTTTGAGTGTGGGGATTGGGGTTCGGGGTTTTAGGTTTGGTGTTTGTGGTGTTTGGATTGGGTTAAATGTTTCATTCGTGCGAAACGGCGAATTATGAGATTCAAATTGCTGTTTTAAACTTGCAAAAACATAGAAAAACGCTGTTTTCAACTATTCAAACAGATAAATTCATGTTTCTTTCCTTTGAAACGGTGGATTTTTGTGAAATTACGATAAAACTGCTGTTTTAAACTAGCAAAATACGCTGTTTTCAACAATCTAAACTGACCTATTTAAAATGCTGTTTTAAACTTGCAAGAACATAGAAAACGCTGTTTTCAACTATTCAAACTGATAAATTCATGTTTCTTTCGTGCAAAACGGCGATTTATGAGAAATGACGATAAAATTGCTGTTTTAAACTTGCAAAAACAAAGAAAAACGCTGTTTTCAACTATTCAAACTGATAAATTCATGTTTCTTTCGTGCGAAACGGCGATTTATAAGAAATAACGATAAAATTGCTGTCTTAAACTTGCAAAAACATAGAAAAACGCTGTTTTGGACTATTCAAACTGACAAATTCATGTTGCTTTCGTGTGAAACGGCGATTTATGAGAAATGACGATAAAATTGCTGTTTTAAACTTGCAAAAACATAGAAAAACGCTGTTTTGAACTATTCAAACTGACAAATTCATATTTCTTTCGTGCGAAACGGCGATTAATGAGAAATGACGATACAATTGCTGTATTAAACTTGCAAAAACATAGAAAAACGCTGTTTTGAACTATTCAAACTGACAAATTCATGTTTCTTTCGTGCGAAACGGCGATTTATGAAAAATGACGATAAAATTGCTGTTTTAAACTTGCAAAAACATAGAAAAACGCTGTTTTCAACTATTCAAACTGATAAATTCATGTTTCTTACGTTCGAAACGGTGGATTTTTATGAAATGACGATAAAATTGCTGTTTTAAACTTGCAAAAACATAGAAAAACGCTGTTTTCAACTTTTCAAACTGACAAATTCATGTTTCTTCCGTGCGAAACGGCGATTTATGAGAAATGACGATAAAATTGCTGTTTTAAACTTGCAAAAACATAGAAAAACGCTATTTTCAACTACTCAAACTGATAAATTCATGTTTCTTTCGTGCGTAACGGCGATTTATGAAAAACAACGATAAAATTGCTGTTTTAAACTTGCAAAAACATAGAAAAACGCTGTTTTTTACTATTCAAACTGACAAATTCATGTTTCTTCATTGCGAAACGGCGATTTATGAGAAATGACGATAAAATTGCTGTTTTAAACTCGCAAAAACATAGAAAAACGCTGTTTTCAACTATTCAAACTGATAAATTCATGTTTCTTACGTTCGAAACGGTGGATTTTTGTGAAATCACGATAAAATTGCTGTTTTAAACTTGCAAAAACATAGAAAAACGCTGTTTTCAGCTTTTCAAACTGACTAATTCATGTTTCTTCCGTGCGAAACGGCGATTTATGAGAAATGACGATAAAATTGCTGTTTTAAACTTGCAAAAACATAGAAAAACGCTAGTTTCAACTACTCAAACTGATAAATTCATGATCTTTCGTGCGTAACGGCGATTTATGAGAAATGACGATGAAACTGCTGTTTTAAACTAGCAAAACCATGAAAACGCTGTTTTCAACAATCTAAACTGACGTATTTAAAATGCTGTTTTAAACTTGCAAAAACATAGTAAACGCTGTTTTGAACTATCCAAACTGACAAATTCAGTTTTGTGGTTTGGGGCTCGAGGTTTGAGGTTTGGGTTGAGGTTTGGGGTTTGAGGTTTGGGGTTTGGGGTTCGAGTTTTGGGGTTTGGGGTTGAGGTTTGGGATTTGAGGTTTGGGGTTCGCGGTTTGAGGTTTGGGGTTGGGGTTCGGTGTTTGAGGTTTGGGGTTTGAGTTTTGGGGTTGGGGGTTCGAGTTTTGGGGTTTGGGGTTGAGGTTTGGGGTTAAGGTTTGGGGTTGAGGTTTGGGGTTGAGGTTTGGGGTTGAGGTTTGGGGTTGAGGTTTGGAGTTGAGGTTTGTGGTTGAGGTTTGGGGTTTGAGGTTAGGGATTTAGGGTTCGAAGTTTGAGGTTTGGGGTTTGAGGTTTGGGGTTTGGGGTTCGAGTTTTGGGGTTTGGGGTTGAGGTTTGGGGTTGAGGTTTGGGGTTGAGGTTTGGGGTTGAGGTTCGGGGTTTGAGGTTAGGGAT
Source organism: Poecilus cupreus (assembly GCA_963942605.1). Lineage (NCBI taxonomy): Eukaryota > Metazoa > Arthropoda > Insecta > Coleoptera > Carabidae > Poecilus > Poecilus cupreus. The sequence goes on along the minus strand of CAWWDY010000814.1, from coordinate 132,073 downwards.
TTGGGGTTCGAAGTTTGAGGTTTGGGGTTCGAGGTTTGAGGTTTTGGGTTGAGGGTTGGGGTTTGAGTTTCGGGATTGGGGTTCGAGGTTTTAGGTTTGGTGTTTGTGGTGTTTGGATTGGGTGAAATGTTTCTTTCGTGCGAAACGGCGAATTATGAGATTCAAATTGCTGTTTTAAACTTGTAAAAACATAAAAAACGCTGTTTTCAACTATTCAAACTTATAAATTCATGATCTTTCGTGCGTAACGGCGATTTATGAGAAATGACGATGAAACTGCTGTTTTAAACTAGCAAAACCATGAAAACGCTGTTTTCAACAATCTAAACTGACGTATTTAAAATGCTGTTTTAAACTTGCAAAAACATAGTAAACGCTGTTTTGAACTATCCAAACTGACAAATTCAGTTTTGTGGTTTGGGGCTCGAGGTTTGAGGTTTGAGTTGAGGTTTGGGGTTTGAGGTTTGGGGTTTGGGGTTCGAGTTTTGGGGTTTGGGGTTGAGGTTTGGGATTTGAGGTTTGGGGTTCGCGGTTTGAGGTTTGGGGTTGGGGTTCGGTGTTTGAGGTTTGGGGTTTGAGTTTTGGGGTTGGGGGTTCGAGTTTTGGGGTTTGGGGTTGAGGTTTGGGGTTGAGGTTTGGGGTTGAGGTTTGGGGTTGAGGTTTGGGGTTGAGGTTTGGAGTTGAGGTTTGTGGTTGAGGTTTGGGGTTTGAGGTTAGGGATTTAGGGTTCGAAGTTTGAGGTTTGGGGTTTGAGGTTTGGGGTTTGGGGTTCGAGTTTTGGGGTTTGGGGTTGAGGTTTGGGGTTGAGGTTTGGGGTTGAGGTTTGGGGTTTGAGGTTAGGGATTTGGGGTTCGAAGTTTGAGGTTTGGGGTTCGAGGTTTGAGGTTTTGGGTTGAGGGTTGGGGTTTGAGTTTGGGGATTGGGGTTCGAGGTTTTAGGTTTGGTTTTTGTGGTGTTTGGATTGGGTGAAATGTTTCTTTCGTGCGAAACGGCGAATTATGAGATTCAAATTGCTGTTTTAAACTTGTAAAAACATAAAAAAACGCTGTTTTCAACTATTCAAACTGATAAATTTCTTTTGTTGGAAACTGCGGATTTTTGTGAAATCACGATAAAACGCTGTTTTCAACTATTCTTCTCCTTCTTCTTCGATGGCTCTACAGCCCAAATTGAGCCTTGGCCTCCTTTAGTTTTTGCCTCCATTCTTTTCTATCCTGTGCCGCTCTCTTCCACAACTGGATCCCCAGCATGTTTCGGGCATCTGCGGCTATTTCATCTTCCCATCGTGTTCTTGGTCTTTCAACCGGTCTTTTTCCATACATTTTGCTACTCCATGCTCTCTTCGGAATTCTACTGTCGTCCATCCTTGCTACATGTCCGGCCCATCTTAATCTCTGAAGCTTGACGAATTCTGTTATTGGGGGTTCCTTATATATCTGATATAGTTAGCAGCGCTGTTTTCAACTATTCAAACAGATAAATTCATGTTTCTTTCCTTCGAAACGGTGGATTTTTGTGAAATCACGATAAAACTGCTGTTTTAAATTAGCAAAATACGCTGTTTTCAACAATCTAAACTGACGTATTTAAAATGCTGTTTTAAACTTGCAAAAACATAGAAAAACGCTGTTTTGAACTATTCAAACTGACAATTTCATGTTTCTTTCGTGCGAAGCGGCGATTTATGAGTAGTGACGATAAAATTGCTGTTTTAAACTTGCAAAAACATTGAAAAACGCTGTTTTCAAGTATTCAAACTGATAAATTCATGTTTCTTTCGTGCGAAACGGCGATTTATGAGAAATGACGATACAATTGCTGTTTTAAACTTGCAAAAACATAGAAAAACGCTGTTTTTTACTATTAAAACTGACAAATTCATGTTTCTTCCGTGCGAAACGGCGATTTATGAGTAGTGACGATAAAATTGCTGTTTTAAACTTGCAAAAACATTGAAAAACGCTGTTTTTAACTATTCAAACTGACAAATTCATGTTTCTTTCGTGCGAAGCGGCGATTTATAAGAAATGACGATAAAATTGCTGTTTTAAACTTGCAAAAACATAGAAAAACGCTGTTTTTTACTATTCAAACTGATAAATTCAGGTTTCTTTCGTGCGAAACGCCGATTTATGAGAAATGACGATAAAATTGCTGTTTAAAACTTGCAAAAACATAGAAAAACGCTGTTTTGAACTATTCAAACTGACAAATTCATGTATCTTTCGTGCGAAACGGCGATTTATGAGAAATGACGATAAAATTGCTATTTAAAACTTGCAAAAACAGTGAAAAACGCTGTTTTCAACTATTCAAACTGATAAATTCATGTTTCTTTCTTTCGAAACGGTGGATTTTTGTAAAATCACGATAAAACTGCTGTTTTAAACTAGCAAAATACGCTGTTTTCAACAATCTAAACTGACGTATTTAAAATGCTGTTTTAAACTTGCAAAAACATAGAAAACGCTGTTTTGAACTATCCAAACTGACAAATTCATGTTTTTTCGTGCGAAACGGCGATTTATGAGAAATGACGATAAAATTGCTGTTTTAAACTTGCAAAAACATAGAAAAACAACATTTTCAACTATTCAAACTGATAAATTAATGTTTCTTTCCTTCGAAACAGTGGATTTTTGTGAAATCACGATAAAACTGCTGTTTTAAACTAGCAAAATACGCTGTTTTCAACAATCTAAACTGACGTAATTAAAATGCTGTTTTAAACTTGCAAGAACATAGAAAACGCTGTTTTCAACTATTCAAACTGATAAATTCATGTTTCTTTCGTGCGAAACGGCGATTTATGAGAAATGACGATAAAATTGCTGTTTTAAACTTGCAAAAACATAGAAAAACCCTGTTTTCAACTATTCAAACTGATAAATTCATGTTTCTTTCGTGCGAAACGGCGATTTATAAGAAATGACGATAAAATTGCTGTCTTAAACTTGCAAAAACTTAGAAAAACGCTGTTTTGGACTATTCAAACTGACAAATTCATGTTTCTTTCGTGTGAAACGGCGATTTATGAGAAATGACGATAAAATTGCTGTTTCAAACTTGCAAAAACATAGAAAAACGCTGTTTTGAACTATTCAAACTGACAAATTCATGTTTCTTTCGTGCGAAACGGCGATTAATGAGAAATGACGATACAATTGCTGTATTAAACTTGCAAAAACATAGAAAAACGCTGTTTTGAACTATTCAAACTGACAAATTCATGTTTCTTTCGTGTGAAACGGCGATTTATGAGAAATGACGATAAAATTGCTGTTTCAAACTTGCAAAAACATAGAAAAACGCTGTTTTTAACTATTCAAACTGACAAATTCATGTTTCTTTCGTGCGAAACGGCGATTAATGAGAAATGACGATACAATTGCTGTATTAAACTTGCAAAAACATAGAAAAACGCTGTTTTGAACTATTCAAACTGACAAATTCATGTTTCTTTCGTGCGAAACGGCGATTTATGAAAAATGACGATAAAATTGCTGTTTTAAACTTGCAAAAACATAGAAAAACGCTGTTTTTAACTATTCAAACTGATAAATTCATGTTTCTTACGTTCGAAACGGTGGATTTTTATGATATCACGATAAAATTGCTGTTTTAAACTTGCAAAAACATAGAAAAACGCTGTTTTCAACTTTTCAAACTGACAAATTCATGTTTCTTCCGTGCGAAACGGCGATTTATGAGAAATGACGATAAAATTGCTGTTTTAAACTTGCAAAAACATAGAAAAACGCTATTTTCAACTACTCAAACTAATAAATTCATGTTTCTTTCGTGCGTAACGGCGATTTATGAAAAACAACGATAAAATTGCTGTTTTAAACTTGCAAAAACATAGAAAAACGCTGTTTTCAACTTTCAAACTGATAAATTCAAGTTTCTTTCGTGCGAAACGGCGATTTATGAGAAATGACGATAAAATTGCTGTTTTAAACTTGCAAAAACATAGAAAAACGCTGTTTTCAACTATTTAATTTGACAAATTCATGTTTCTTTCGTGCGAAGCGTCGATTTATGAGAAATGACGATAAAATTGCTGTTTTAAACTTGCAAAAACATAGAAAAACGCTGTTTTGAACTATTCAAACTGATAAATTCAGGTTTCTTTCGTGCGAAACGGCGATTTATGAGAAATGACGGAAAAATTGCTGTTTTAAATTCGCAAAAACATAGAAAAACGCTGTTTTGAACTATTCAAACTGACAAATTCATATTTCTTTCGTGCGAAACGGCGATTAATGAGAAATGACGATACAATTGCTGTATTAAACTTGCAAAAACATAGAAAAACGCTGTTTTGAACTATTCAAACTGATAAATTCATGTTTCTTTCGTGCGAAACGGCGATTTATGAAAAATGACGATAAAATTGCTGTTTTAAACTTGCAAAAACATAGAAAAACGCTGTTTTCAACTATTCAAACTGATAAATTCATGTTTCTTACGTTCGAAACGGTGGATTTTTATGAAATCACGATAAAATTGCTGTTTTAAACTTGCAAAAACATAGAAAAACGCTGTTTTCAAGTTTCAAACTGATAAATTCATGTTTCTTCCGTGCGAAACGGCGATTTATGAGAAATGACGATAATATTGCTGTTTTAAACTTGAAAAAACATAGAAAAACGCTGTTTTCAACTATTCAAACTGACAAATTCATGTTTCTTCCGTGCGAAACGGCGATTTATGAGAAATGACGATAAAATTACTGTTTTAAACTTGCAAAAACATAGAAAAACGCTGTTTTTTACTATTCAAACTGACAAATTCATGTTTCTTCAGTGCGAAACGGCGATTTATGAGAAATGACGATAAAATTGCTGTTTTAAACTCGCAAAAACATAGAAAAACGCTGTTTTCAACTATTCAAACTGATAAATTCATTGTTTCTTACGTTCGAAACGGTGGATTTTTGTGAAATCACGATAAAATTGCTGTTTTAAACTTGCAAAAACATAGAAAAACGCTGTTTTCAGCTTTTCAAACTGACTAATTCATGTTTCTTCCGTGCGAAACGGCGATTTATGAGAAATGACGATAAAATTGCTGTTTTAAACTTGCAAAAACATAGAAAAACGCTGTTTTGAACTATTCAAACTGACAAATTCATGTTTCTTTCGTGTGAAACGGCGATTTATGAGAAATGACGATAAAATTGCTGTTTAAAACTTGCAAAAACATAGTAAAACGCTGTTTTCAACTATTCAAACTGATAAATTCAGGTTTCTTTCGTGCGAAACGGCGATTTATGAGAAATGACGATAAAATTGCTGTTTTAAATTCGCAAAAACATAGAAAAACGCTGTTTTGAACTATTCAAACTGACAAATTCATGTTTCTTTCTTGCGAAACGGCGATTTATGAGAAATGACGTTAAAATTGCTGTTTTAAACTTGCAAAAACATAGAAAAACGCTGTTTTCAACTATTCAAACTGATAAATTCATGTTTCTTTCGTGCGAAACGGCGATTTATGAGAAATGACGATAAAATTACAGTTTTAAATTTGCAAAAACATAGAAAAACGCTGTTTTGAACTATTCAAACTGACAAATTCATGTTTCTTTCGTGTAAAACGGCGATTTATGAGAAATGACGATAAAATTGCTGTTTTAAACTTGCAAAAACATAGAAAAACGCTGTTTTGAACTATTCAAACTGACAAATTCATGTTTCTTTCGTGCTAAACGGCGATTTATGAGAAATGACGATAAAATTGCTGTTTTAAACATGCAAAAACATGGAAAAACGCTGTTTTCAACTATTCAAACTGATAAATTCACGTTTCTTACGTTCGAAACGGTGGATTTTTGTGAAATCACGATAAAATTGCTGTTTTAAACTTGCAAAAACATAGAAAAACGCTGTTTTCAACTATTCAAACTGACAAATTCATGTTTCTTCCGTGCGAAACAGCGATTTATGAGAAATGACGATAAAATTGCTGTTTTAATCTTGCAAAAACATAGAAAAACGCTAGTTTCAACTACTCAAACTGATAAATTCATGATCTTTCGTGCGTAACGGCGATTTATGAGAAATGACGATGAAATTGCTGTTTTAAACATGCAAAAACTTAGAAAAACGCTGTTTTCAACTATTCAAATTGATAAATTCACGTTTCTTACGTTCGAAACGGTGGATTTTTGTGAAATCACGATAAAATTGCTGTTTTAAACTTGCAAAAACATAGAAAAACGCTGTTTTCAACTATTCAAACTGACAAATTCATGTTTCTTCCGTGCGGAACAGCGATTTATGAGAAATGACGATAAAATTGCTGTTTTAAACTTGCAAAAACATAGAAAAACGCTAGTTTCACCTACTCAAACTGATAAATTCATGATCTTTCGTGCGTAACGGCGATTTATGAGAAATGACGATGAAACTGCTGTTTTAAACTAGCAAAACCATGAAAACGCTGTTTTCAACAATCTAAACTGACGTATTTAAAATGCTGTTTTAAACTTGCAAAAACATAGTAAACGCTGTTTTGAACTATCCAAACTGACAAATTCAGTTTTGTGGTTTGGGGCTCGAGGTTTGAGGTTTGGGTTGAGGTTTGGGGTTTGAGGTTTGGGGTTTGGGGTTCGAGTTTTGGGGTTTGGGGTTGAGGTTTGGGATTTGAGATTTGGGGTTCGCGGTTTGAGGTTTGGGGTTGGGGTTCGGTGTTTGAGGTTTGGGGTTTGAGTTTTGGGGTTGGGGGTTCGAGTTTTGGGGTTTGGGGTTGAGGTTTGGGGTTGAGGTTTGGGGTTGAGGTTTGGGGTTGAGGTTTGGGGTTGAGGTTTGGGGTTGAGGTTTGGAGTTGAGGTTTGTGGTTGAGGTTTGGGGTTTGAGGTTAGGGATTTAGGGTTCGAAGTTTGAGGTTTGGGGTTTGAGGTTTGGGGTTTGGGGTTCGAGTTTTGGGGTTTGGGGTTGAGGTTTGGGGTTGAGGTTTGGGGTTGAGGTTTGGGGTTGAGGTTTGGGGTTGAGGTTTGGGGTTGAGGTTTGGGGTTTGAGGTTAGGGATTTGGGGTTCGAAGTTTGAGGTTTGGGGTTCGAGGTTTGAGGTTTTGGGTTGAGGGTTGGGGTTTGAGTTTGGGGATTGGGGTTCGAGGTTTTAGGTTTGGTGTTTGTGGTGTTTGGATTGGGTGAAATGTTTCTTTCGTGCGAAACGGCGAATTATGAGATTCAAATTGCTGTTTTAAACTTGTAAAAACATAAAAAAACGCTGTTTTCAACTATTCAAACTGATAAATTTCTTTTGTTGGAAACTGCGGATTTTTGTGAAATCACGATAAAACGCTGTTTTCAACTATTCTTCTCCTTCTTCTTCGATGGCTCTACAGCCCAAATTGAGCCTTGGCCTCCTTTAGTTTTTGCCTCCATTCTTTTCTATCCTGTGCCGCTCTCTTCCACAACTGGATCCCCAGCATGTTTCGGGCATCTGCGGCTATTTCATCTTCCCATCGTGTTCTTGGTCTTTCAACCGGTCTTTTTCCATACATTTTGCTACTCCATGCTCTCTTCGGAATTCTACTGTCGTCCATCCTTGCTACATGTCCGGCCCATCTTAATCTCTGAAGCTTGACGAATTCTGTTATTGGGGGTTCCTTATATATCTGATATAGTTAGCAGCGCTGTTTTCAACTATTCAAACAGATAAATTCATGTTTCTTTCCTTCGAAACGGTGGATTTTTGTGAAATCACGATAAAACTGCTGTTTTAAATTAGCAAAATACGCTGTTTTCAACAATCTAAACTGACGTATTTAAAATGCTGTTTTAAACTTGCAAAAACATAGAAAAACGCTGTTTTGAACTATTCAAACTGACAAATTCATGTTTCTTTCGTGCGAAGCGGCGATTTATGAGTAGTGACGATAAAATTGCTGTTTTAAACTTGCAAAAACATTGAAAAACGCTGTTTTCAACTATTCAAACTGATAAATTCATGTTTCTTTCGTGCGAAACGGCGATTTATGAGAAATGACGATAAAATTGCTGTTTTAAACTTGCAAAAACATAGAAAAACGCTGTTTTTTACTATTAAAACTGACAAATTCATGTTTCTTCCGTGCGAAACGGCGATTTATGAGTAGTGACGATAAAATTGCTGTTTTAAACTTGCTAAAACATTGAAAAACGCTGTTTTTAACTATTCAAACTGACAAATTCATGTTTCTTTCGTGCGAAGCGGCGATTTATGAGAAATGACGATAAAATTGCTGTTTTAAACTTGCAAAAACATAGAAAAACGCTATTTTTTACTATTCAAACTGATAAATTCAGGTTTCTTTCGTGCGAAACGCCGATTTATGAGAAATGACGATAAAATTGCTGTTTAAAACTTGCAAAAACATAGAAAAACGCTGTTTTGAACTATTCAAACTGACTAATTCATGTTTCTTTCGTGCGAAGCGGCGATTTATGAGTAGTGACGATAAAATTGCTGTTTTAAACTTGCAAAAACATTGAAAAACGCTGTTTTCAACTATTCAAACTGATAAATTCATGTTTCTTTCTTTCGAAACGGTGGATTTTTGTGAAATCACGATAAAACTGCTGTTTTAAACTAGCAAAATACGCTGTTTTCAACAATCTAAACTGACGTAATTAAATGCTGTTTTAAACTTGCAAGAACATAGAAAACGCTGTTTTCAACTATTCAAACTGATAAATTCATGTTTCTTTCGTGCGAAACGGCGATTTATGAGAAATGACGATAAAATTGCTGTTTTAAACTTGCAAAAACATAGAAAAACCCTGTTTTCAACTATTCAAACTGATAAATTCATGTTTCTTTCGTGCGAAACGGCGATTTATAAGAAATGACGATAAAATTGCTGTCTTAAACTTGCAAAAACATAGAAAAACGCTGTTTTGGACTATTCAAACTGACAAATTCATGTTTCTTTCGTGTGAAACGGCGATTTATGAGAAATGACGATAAAATTGCTGTTTCAAACTTGCAAAAACATAGAAAAACGCTGTTTTGAACTATTCAAACCGACAAATTCATGTTTCTTTCGTGCGAAACGGCGATTTATGAAAAATGACGATAAAATTGCTGTTTTAAACTTGCAAAAACATAGAAAAACGCTGTTTTTAACTATTCAAACTGATAAATTCATGTTTCTTACATTCGAAACGGTGGATTTTTATGATATCACGATAAAATTGCTGTTTTAAACTAGCAAAAACATAGAAAAACGCTGTTTTCAACTTTTCAAACTAATAAATTCATGTTTCTTTCGTGCGAAACGGCGATTTATGAGAAATGACGATAAAATTGCTGTTTTAAACTTGCAAAAACATAGAAAAACGCAGTTTTTTACTATTCAAACTGATAAATTCAGGTTTCTTTCGTGCGAAACGCCGATTTATGAGAAATGACGATCAAACTGCTGTTTAAAACTTGCAAAAACTTAGAAAAACGCTGTTTTGAACTATTCAAACTGACAAATTCATGTTTCTTTCGTGCGAAACGGCGATTTATGAGAAATGACGATAAAATTGCTGTTTTAAACTTGCAAAAACATAGAAAAACGCTGTTTTCAACTATTTAAACTGACAAATTCATGTTTCTTACGTGCGAAGCGTCGATTTATGAGAAATGACGATAAAATTGCTGTTTTAAACTTGCAAAAACATAGAAAAACGCAGTTTTTTACTATTCAAACTGATAAATTCAGGTTTCTTTCGTGCGAAACGCCGATTTATGAGAAATGACGATCAAACTGCTGTTTAAAACTTGCAAAAACTTAGAAAAACGCTGTTTTGAACTATTCAAACTGACAAATTCATGTTTCTTTCGTGCGAAACGGCGATTTATGAGAAATGACGATAAAATTGCTATTTAAAACTTGCAAAAACATAGAAAAACGCTGTTTTCAACAATTCAAATTGATAAATTCAGGTTTCTTTCGTGCGAAACGGCGATTTATGAGAAATGACGGAAAAATTGCTGTTTTAAATTCGCAAAAACATAGAAAAACGCTGTTTTGAACTATTCAAACTGACAAATTCATGTTTCTTTCATGTGAAACGGCGATTTATGAGAAATGACGATAAAATTGTTGTTTTAAACTTGCAAAAACATAGAAAAACGCTGTTTTGAACTACTCAAACTGACAAATTCATATTTCTTTCCTATGAAACGGCGATTTATGAGAAATGACGATAAAATTGCTGTTTTAAACTTGCAAAAACATAGAAAAACGCTGTTTTCAACTATTCAAACTGACAAATTCATGTTTCTTTCGTGTGAAACGGCGATTTATGAAAAATGACGATAAAATTGCTGTTTTAAACTTGCAAAAACATAGAAAAACGCTGTTTTGAACTATTCAAACTGACAAATTCATGTTTCTTTCGTGTGAAACGGCGATTTATGAGAAATGGCGATAAAATTGCTGTTTTAAACTTGCAAAAACATAGAAAAACGCTGTTTTGAACTATTCAAACAGACAAATTCATGTTTCTTTCATGTGAAACGGCGATTTATGAGAAATGACGATAAAATTGCTGTTTTAAACTTGCAAAAACATAGAAAAACGCTGTTTTCAACTTTCAAACTGATAAATTCATGTTTCTTTCGTGCGAAACGGCGATTTATGAGAAATGACGATAAAATTGCTGTTTTAAACTCGCAAAAACATAGAAAAACGCTGTTTTCAACTATTTAAACTGACAAATTCATGTTTCTTTTGTGCGAAGCGTCGATTTATGAAAAATGACGATAAAATTGCTGTTTTAAACTTGCAAAAACATAGAAAAACGCTGTTTTTTACTATTCAAACTGATAAATTCAGGTTTCTTTCGTGCGAAACGCCGATTTATGAGAAATGACGATCAAATTGCTGTTTAAAACTTGCAAAAACATAGAAAAACGCTGTTTTGAACTATTCAAACTGACAAATTCATGTTTCTTTCGTGCGAAACGGCGATTTATGAGAAATGACGATAAAATTGCTGTTTTAAACACGCAAAAACATAGAAAAACGCTGTTTTCAACTATTTAAACTGACAAATTCATGTTTCTTTCGTGCGAAGCGTCGATTTATGAGAAATGACGATAAAATTGCTGTTTTAAACTTGCAAAAACATAGAAAAACGCTGTTTTGAACTATTCAAACAGACAAATTCATATTTCTTTCATATGAAACGGCGATTTATGAGAAATGACGATAAAATTGCTGTTTTAAACTTGCAAAAACATAGAAAAACGCTGTTTTCAACTATTCAAACTGACAAATTCATGTTTCTTTCGTGTGAAACGGCGATTTATGAGAAATGACGATAAAATTGCTGTTTTAAACTTGCAAAAACATAGAAAAACGCTGTTTTGAACTATTCAAACTGACAAATTCATGTTTCTTTCGTGCGAAACGGCGATTTATGAGAAATGACGATAAAATTGCTGTTTTAAACATGCAAAAACATAGAAAAACGCTGTTTTCAACTATTCAAACTGATAAATTCACGTTTTTTACGTTCGAAACGGTGGATTTTTGTGAAATCACGATAAAATTACTGTTTTAAACTTGCAAAAACATAGAAAAACGCTGTTTTCAACTATTCAAACTGACAAATTAATGTTTCTTCCGTGCGAAACAGCGATTTATGAGAAATGACGATAAAATTGCTGTTTTAAACTTGCAAAAACATAGAAAAACGCTATTTTCAACTACTCAAACTGATAAATTCATGATCTTTCGTGCATAACGGCGATTTATGAGAAATGACGATGAAACTGCTGTTTTAAACTAGCAAAACCAAGAAAACTCTGTTTTCAACAATCTAAACTGACGTATTTAAAATGCTGTTTTAAACTTGCAAAAACATAGTAAACGCTGTTTTGAACTATCCAAACTGACAAATGCAGTTTTGTGGTTTGGGGCTCGAGGTTTGAGGTTTGGGTTGAGGTTTGGGGTTTGAGGTTTGGGGTTTGGGGTTTGAGTTTTAGGGTTTGGGGTTGAGGTTTGTGGTTTGATGTTTGGGGTTCGCCGTTTGAGGTTTGGGGTTGGGGTTCGGTGTTTGAGGTTTAGGGTTTGGGGTTCGAGGTTTGAGGTTTGGGGTTCGAGGTTTGAGGTTTGGGGTTGAGGTTTGGGGTTTGAGGTTTGGGGTTGGGGGTTCGAGTTTTGGGGTTTGGGGTTAAGGTTTGGGGTTGAGGTTTGGGGTTGAGGTTTGGGGTTGAGGTTTGGGGTTGAGGTTTGGGGTTGAGGTTTGGGGTTGAGGTTTAGGGTTGAGTTTTGGGGTTGAGGTTTGTGGTTGAGGTTTGGGGTTTGAGGTTAGGGATTTAGGTTTCGAAGTTTGAGGTTTGGGGTTTGAGGTTTGGGGTTGGGGGTTAGAGTTTTGGTGTTTGGGGTTTAGGTTTGGGGTTGAGGTTTGGGGTTGAGGTTTGGGGTTTGAGGTTAGGGATTTGGGGTTCGAAGTTTGAGGTTTGGGGTTCGAGGTTTGAGGTTTTGGGTTGAGGGTTGGGGTTTGAGTTTGGGGATTGGGGTTCGAGGTTTTAGGTTTGGTGTTTGTGGTGTTTGGATTGGGTGAAATGTTTCTTTCGTGCGAAACGGCGAATTATGAGATTCAAATTGCTGTTTTAAACTTGTAAAAACATAAAAAACGCTGTTTTCAACTATTCAAACTGATAAATTTCTTTTGTTGGAAACTGCGGATTTTTGTGAAATCACGATAAAACGCTGTTTTCAACTATTCTTCTCCTTCTTCTTCGATGGCTCTACAGCCCTAATTGAGATTTGGCCTCCTTTAGTTTTTGCCTCCATTCTTTTCTATCCTGTGCCGCTCTCTTCCAAAACTGGATCCCCAGCATGTTTCGGGCATCTGCGGCTATTTCATCTTCGCATCGTGTTCTTGGTCTTTCAACCGGTCTTTTTCCATACATTTTGCTAATCCATGCTCTCTTCGGAATTCTACTGTCGTCCATCCTTGCTACATGTCCGGCCCATCTTAATCTCTGAAGCTTGACGAATTCTGTTATTGGGGGTTCCTTATATATCTGATATAGTTAGCAGCGCTGTTTTCAACTATTCAAACAGATAAATTCATGTTTCTTTCCTTCGAAACGGTGGATTTTTGTGAAATCACGATAAAACTGCTGTTTTAAATTAGCAAAATACACTGTTTTCAACAATCTAAACTGACGTATTTAAAATGCTGTTTTAAACTTGCAAAAACATAGAAAAACGCTGTTTTGAACTATTCAAACTGACAAATTCATGTTTCTTTCGTGCGAAGCGGCGATTTATGAGTAGTGACGATAAAATTGCTGTTTTAAACTTGCAAAAACATTGAAAAACGCTGTTTTCAACTATTCAAACTGATAAATTCATGTTTCTTTCGTGCGAAACGGCGATTTATGAGAAATGACGATAAAATTGCTGTTTTAAACTTGCAAAAACATAGAAAAACGCTGTTTTGAACTATTCAAACTGACAAATTCATGTTTCTTTCGTGCGAAACGGCGATTTATGAGAAATGACGATAAAATTGCTATTTAAAACTTGCAAAAACAGTGAAAAACGCTGTTTTCAACTATTCAAACTGATAAATTCATGTTTCTTTCTTTCGAAACGGTGGATTTTTGTGAAATCACGATAAAACTGCTGTTTTAAACTAGCAAAATACGCTGTTTTCAACAATCTAAACTGACGTATTTAAAATGCTGTTTTAAACTTGCAAAAACATAGAAAACGCTGTTTTGAACTATCCAAACTGACAAATTCATGTTTTTTCGTGCGAAACGGCGATTTATGAGAAATGACGATAAAATTGCTGTTTTAAACTTGCAAAAACATAGAAAAACAACATTTTCAACTATTCAAACTGATAAATTAATGTTTCTTTCCTTCGAAACAGTGGATTTTTGTGAAATCACGATAAAACTGCTGTTTTAAACTAGCAAAATACGCTGTTTTCAACAATCTAAACTGACGTAATTAAAATGCTGTTTTAAACTTGCAAGAACATAGAAAACGCTGTTTTCAACTATTCAAACTGATAAATTCATGTTTCTTTCGTGCGAAACGGCGATTTATGAGAAATGACGATAAAATTGCTGTTTTAAACTTGCAAAAACATAGAAAAACCCTGTTTTCAACTATTCAAACTGATAAATTCATGTTTCTTTCGTGCGAAACGGCGATTTATAAGAAATGACGATAAAATTGCTGTCTTAAACTTGCAAAAACATAGAAAAACGCTGTTTTGGACTATTCAAACTGACAAATTCATGTTTCTTTCGTGTGAAACGGCGATTTATGAGAAATGACGATAAAATTGCTGTTTCAAACTTGCAAAAACATAGAAAAACGCTGTTTTGAACTATTCAAACTGACAAATTCATGTTTCTTTCGTGCGAAACGGCGATTAATGAGAAATGACGATACAATTGTTGTATTAAACTTGCAAAAACATAGAAAAACGCTGTTTTGAACTATTCAAACTGACAAATTCATGTTTCTTTCGTGCGAAACGGCGATTTATGAAAAATGACGATAAAATTGCTGTTTTAAACTTGCAAAAACATAGAAAAACGCTGTTTTTAACTATTCAAACTGATAAATTCATGTTTCTTACGTTCGAAACGGTGGATTTTTATGATATCACGATAAAATTGCTGTTTTAAACCTGCAAAAACATAGAAAAACGCTGTTTTCAACTTTTCAAACTGACAAATTCATGTTTCTTCCGTGCGAAACGGCGATTTATGAGAAATGACGATAAAATTGCTGTTTTAAACTTGCAAAAACATAGAAAAACGCTATTTTCAACTACTCAAACTGATAAATTCATGTTTCTTTCGTGGGTAACAACGATTTATGAAAAACAACGATAAAATTGCTGTTTTAAACTTGCAAAAACATAGAAAACGCTGTTTTGAACTATCCAAACTGACAAATTCATGTTTTTTCGTGCGAAACGGCGATTTATGAGAAATGACGATAAAATTGCTGTTTTAAACTTGCAAAAACATAGAAAAACAACATTTTCAACTATTCAAACTGATAAATTAATGTTTCTTTCCTTCGAAACAGTGGATTTTTGTGAAATCACGATAAAACTGCTGTTTTAAACTAGCAAAATACGCTGTTTTCAACAATCTAAACTGACGTAATTAAAATGCTGTTTTAAACTTGCAAGAACATAGAAAACGCTGTTTTCAACTATTCAAACTGATAAATTCATGTTTCTTTCGTGCGAAACGGCGATTTATGAGAAATGACGATAAAATTGCTGTTTTAAACTTGCAAAAACATAGAAAAACCCTGTTTTCAACTATTCAAACTGATAAATTCATGTTTCTTTCGTGCGAAACGGCGATTTATAAGAAATGACGATAAAATTGCTGTCTTAAACTTGCAAAAACATAGAAAAACGCTGTTTTGGACTATTCAAACTGACAAATTCATGTATCTTTCGTGTGAAACGGCGATTTATGAGAAATGACGATAAAATTGCTGTTTCAAACTTGCAAAAACATAGAAAAACGCTGTTTTGAACTATTCAAACTGACAAATTCATGTTTCTTTCGTGCGAAACGGCGATTAATGAGAAATGACGATACAATTGTTGTATTAAACTTGCAAAAACATAGAAAAACGCTGTTTTGAACTATTCAAACTGACAAATTCATGTTTCTTTCGTGCGAAACGGCGATTTATGAAAAATGACGATAAAATTGCTGTTTTAAACTTGCAAAAACATAGAAAAACGCTGTTTTTAACTATTCAAACTGATAAATTCATGTTTCTTACGTTCGAAACGGTGGATTTTTATGATATCACGATAAAATTGCTGTTTTAAACTTGCAAAAACATAGAAAAACGCTGTTTTCAACTTTTCAAACTGACAAATTCATGTTTCTTCCGTGCGAAACGGCGATTTATGAGAAATGACGATAAAATTGCTGTTTTAAACTTGCAAAAACATAGAAAAACGCTATTTTCAACTACTCAAACTGATAAATTCATGTTTGTTTCGTGGGTAACGGCGATTTATGAAAAACAACGATAAAATTGCTGTTTTAAACTTGCAAAAACATAGAAAAACGCTGTTTTCAACTTTCAAACTGATAAATTCATGTTTCTTTCGTGCGAAACGGCGATTTATGAGAAATGACGATAAAATTGCTGTTTTAAACTTGCAAAAACATAGAAAAACGCTGTTTTCAACTATTTAAACTGACAAATTCATGTTTCTTTCGTGCGAAGCGTCGATTTATGAGAAATGACGATAAAATTGCTGTTTTAAACTTGCAAAAACATAGAAAAACGCAGTTTTTTACTATTCAAACTGATAAATTCAGGTTTCTTTCGTGCGAAACGCCGATTTATGAGAAATGACGATCAAATTGCTGTTTAAAACTTGCAAAAACATAGAAAAACGCTGTTTTGAACTATTCAAACTGACAAATTTATGTTTCTTTCGTGCGAAACGGCGATTTATGAGAAATGACGATAAAATTGCTATTTAAAACTTGCAAAAACATAGAAAAACGCTGTTTTCAACTATTCAAACTGATAAATTCAGGTTTCTTTCGTGCGAAACGGCGATTTATGAGAAATGACGAAAAAATTGCTGTTTTAAATTCGCAAAAACATAGAAAAACGCTGTTTTGAACTATTCAAACTGACAAATTCATGTTTCTTTCATGTGAAACGGCGATTTATGAGAAATGACGATAAAATTGTTGTTTTAAACTTGCAAAAACATAGAAAAACGCTGTTTTGAACTAATCAAACTGACAAATTCATATTTCTTTCCTATGAAACGGCGATTTATGAGAAATGACGATAAAATTGCTGTTTTAAACTTGCAAAAACATAGAAAAACAACATTTTCAACTATTCAAACTGATAAATTAATGTTTCTTTCCTTCGAAACAGTGGATTTTTGTGAAATCACGATAAAACTGCTGTTTTAAACTAGCAAAATACGCTGTTTTCAACAATCTAAACTGACGTAATTAAAATGCTGTTTTAAACTTGCAAGAACATAGAAAACGCTGTTTTCAACTATTCAAACTGATAAATTCATGTTTCTTTCGTGCGAAACGGCGATTTATGAGAAATGACGATAAAATTGCTGTTTTAAACTTGCAAAAACATAGAAAAACCCTGTTTTCAACTATTCAAACTGATAAATTCATGTTTCTTTCGTGCGAAACGGCGATTTATAAGAAATGACGATAAAATTGCTGTCTTAAACTTGCAAAAACATAGAAAAACGCTGTTTTGGACTATTCAAACTGACAAATTCATGTTTCTTTCGTGTGAAACGGCGATTTATGAGAAATGACGATAAAATTGCTGTTTCAAACTTGCAAAAACATAGAAAAACGCTGTTTTGAACTATTCAAACTGACAAATTCATGTTTCTTTCGTGCGAAACGGCGATTAATGAGAAATGACGATACAATTGTTGTATTAAACTTGCAAAAACATAGAAAAACGCTGTTTTGAACTATTCAAACTGACAAATTCATGTTTCTTTCGTGCGAAACGGCAATTTATGAAAAATGACGATAAAATTGCTGTTTTAAACTTGCAAAAACATAGAAAAACGCTGTTTTTAACTATTCAAACTGATAAATTCATGTTTCTTACGTTCGAAACGGTGGATTTTTATGATATCACGATAAAATTGCTGTTTTAAACTTGCAAAAACATAGAAAAACGCTGTTTTCAACTTTTCAAACTGACAAATTCATGTTTCTTCCGTGCGAAACGGCGATTTATGAAAAATGACGATAAAATTGCTGTTTTAAACTTGCAAAAACATAGAAAAACGCTATTTTCAACTACTCAAACTGATAAATTCATGTTTCTTTCGTGGGTAACAACGATTTATGAAAAACAACGATAAAATTGCTGTTTTAAACTTGCAAAAACATAGAAAACGCTGTTTTGAACTATCCAAACTGACAAATTCATGTTTTTTCGTGCGAAACGGCGATTTATGAGAAATGACGATAAAATTGCTGTTTTAAACTTGCAAAAACATAGAAAAACAACATTTTCAACTATTCAAACTGATAAATTAATGTTTCTTTCCTTCGAAACAGTGGATTTTTGTGAAATCACGATAAAACTGCTGTTTTAAACTAGCAAAATACGCTGTTTTCAACAATCTAAACTGACGTAATTAAAATGCTGTTTTAAACTTGCAAGAACATAGAAAACGCTGTTTTCAACTATTCAAACTGATAAATTCATGTTTCTTTCGTGCGAAACGGCGATTTATGAGAAATGACGATAAAATTGCTGTTTTAAACTTGCAAAAACATAGAAAAACCCTGTTTTCAACTATTCAAACTGACAAATTCATGTTTCTTTCGTGTGAAACGGCGATTTATGAGAAATGACGATAAAATTGCTGTTTCAAACTTGCAAAAACATAGAAAAACGCTGTTTTGAACTATTCAAACTGACAAATTCATGTTTCTTTCGTGCGAAACGGCGATTAATGAGAAATGACGATACAATTGTTGTATTAAACTTGCAAAAACATAGAAAAACGCTGTTTTGAACTATTCAAACTGACAAATTCATGTTTCTTTCGTGCGAAACGGCGATTTATGAAAAATGACGATAAAATTGCTGTTTTAAACTTGCAAAAACATAGAAAAACGCTGTTTTTAACTATTCAAACTGATAAATTCATGTTTCTTACGTTCGAAACGGTGGATTTTTATGATATCACGATAAAATTGCTGTTTTAAACTTGCAAAAACATAGAAAAACGCTGTTTTCAACTTTTCAAACTGACAAATTCATGTTTCTTCCGTGCGAAACGGCGATTTATGAGAAATGACGATAAAATTGCTGTTTTAAACTTGCAAAAACATAGAAAAACGCTATTTTCAACTACTCAAACTGATAAATTCATGTTTCTTTCGTGGGTAACAACGATTTATGAAAAACAACGATAAAATTGCTGTTTTAAACTTGCAAAAACATAGAAAACGCTGTTTTGAACTATCCAAACTGACAAATTCATGTTTTTTCGTGCGAAACGGCGATTTATGAGAAATGACGATAAAATTGCTGTTTTAAACTTGCAAAAACATAGAAAAACAACATTTTCAACTATTCAAACTGATAAATTAATGTTTCTTTCCTTCGAAACAGTGGATTTTTGTGTAATCACGATAAAACTGCTGTTTTAAACTTGCAAAAACATAGAAAAACGCTGTTTTCAACTTTTCAAACTGACAAATTCATGTTTCTTCCGTGCGAAACGGCGATTTATGAAAAATGACGATAAAATTGCTGTTTTAAACTTGCAAAAACATAGAAAAACGCTATTTTCAACTACTCAAACTGATAAATTCATGTTTCTTTCGTGGGTAACAACGATTTATGAAAAACAACGATAAAATTGCTGTTTTAAACTTGCAAAAACATAGAAAACGCTGTTTTGAACTATCCAAACTGACAAATTCATGTTTTTTCGTGCGAAACGGCGATTTATGAGAAATGACGATAAAATTGCTGTTTTAAACTTGCAAAAACATAGAAAAACAACATTTTCAACTATTCAAACTGATAAATTAATGTTTCTTTCCTTCGAAACAGTGGATTTTTGTGAAATCACGATAAAACTGCTGTTTTAAACTAGCAAAATACGCTGTTTTCAACAATCTAAACTGACGTAATTAAAATGCTGTTTTAAACTTGCAAGAACATAGAAAACGCTGTTTTCAACTATTCAAACTGATAAATTCATGTTTCTTTCGTGCGAAACGGCGATTTATGAGAAATGACGATAAAATTGCTGTTTTAAACTTGCAAAAACATAGAAAAACCCTGTTTTCAACTATTCAAACTGATAAATTCATGTTTCTTTCGTGCGAAACGGCGATTTATAAGAAATGACGATAAAATTGCTGTCTTAAACTTGCAAAAACATAGAAAAACGCTGTTTTGGACTATTCAAACTGACAAATTCATGTTTCTTTCGTGTGAAACGGCGATTTATGAGAAATGACGATAAAATTGCTGTTTCAAACTTGCAAAAACATAGAAAAACGCTGTTTTGAACTATTCAAACTGACAAATTCATGTTTCTTTCGTGCGAAACGGCGATTAATGAGAAATGACGATACAATTGTTGTATTAAACTTGCAAAAACATAGAAAAACGCTGTTTTGAACTATTCAAACTGACAAATTCATGTTTCTTTCGTGCGAAACGGCGATTTATGAAAAATGACGATAAAATTGCTGTTTTAAACTTGCAAAAACATAGAAAAACGCTGTTTTTAACTATTCAAACTGATAAATTCATGTTTCTTACGTTCGAAACGGTGGATTTTTATGATATCACGATAAAATTGCTGTTTTAAACTTGCAAAAACATAGAAAAACGCTGTTTTCAACTTTTCAAACTGACA
This sequence comes from Poecilus cupreus, assembly GCA_963942605.1. Lineage (NCBI taxonomy): Eukaryota > Metazoa > Arthropoda > Insecta > Coleoptera > Carabidae > Poecilus > Poecilus cupreus. The sequence continues at coordinate 111,657 of CAWWDY010000814.1, read as the reverse complement.
AATTCATGTTTCTTCCGTGCGAAACGGCGATTTATGAGAAATGACGATAAAATTGCTGTTTTAAACTTGCAAAAACATAGAAAAACGCTATTTTCAACTACTCAAACTGATAAATTCATGTTTCTTTCGTGGGTAACAACGATTTATGAAAAACAACGATAAAATTGCTGTTTTAAACTTGCAAAAACATAGAAAACGCTGTTTTGAACTATCCAAACTGACAAATTCATGTTTTTTCGTGCGAAACGGCGATTTATGAGAAATGACGATAAAATTGCTGTTTTAAACTTGCAAAAACATAGAAAAACAACATTTTCAACTATTCAAACTGATAAATTAATGTTTCTTTCCTTCGAAACAGTGGATTTTTGTGAAATCACGATAAAACTGCTGTTTTAAACTAGCAAAATACGCTGTTTTCAACAATCTAAACTGACGTAATTAAAATGCTGTTTTAAACTTGCAAGAACATAGAAAACGCTGTTTTCAACTATTCAAACTGATAAATTCATGTTTCTTTCGTGCGAAACGGCGATTTATGAGAAATGACGATAAAATTGCTGTTTTAAACTTGCAAAAACATAGAAAAACCCTGTTTTCAACTATTCAAACTGATAAATTCATGTTTCTTTCGTGCGAAACGGCGATTTATAAGAAATGACGATAAAATTGCTGTCTTAAACTTGCAAAAACATAGAAAAACGCTGTTTTGGACTATTCAAACTGACAAATTCATGTATCTTTCGTGTGAAACGGCGATTTATGAGAAATGACGATAAAATTGCTGTTTCAAACTTGCAAAAACATAGAAAAACGCTGTTTTGAACTATTCAAACTGACAAATTCATGTTTCTTTCGTGCGAAACGGCGATTAATGAGAAATGACGATACAATTGTTGTATTAAACTTGCAAAAACATAGAAAAACGCTGTTTTGAACTATTCAAACTGACAAATTCATGTTTCTTTCGTGCGAAACGGCGATTTATGAAAAATGACGATAAAATTGCTGTTTTAAACTTGCAAAAACATAGAAAAACGCTGTTTTTAACTATTCAAACTGATAAATTCATGTTTCTTACGTTCGAAACGGTGGATTTTTATGATATCACGATAAAATTGCTGTTTTAAACTTGCAAAAACATAGAAAAACGCTGTTTTCAACTTTTCAAACTGACAAATTCATGTTTCTTCCGTGCGAAACGGCGATTTATGAGAAATGACGATAAAATTGCTGTTTTAAACTTGCAAAAACATAGAAAAACGCTATTTTCAACTACTCAAACTGATAAATTCATGTTTCTTTCGTGGGTAACGGCGATTTATGAAAAACAACGATAAAATTGCTGTTTTAAACTTGCAAAAACATAGAAAAACGCTGTTTTCAACTTTCAAACTGATAAATTCATGTTTCTTTCGTGCGAAACGGCGATTTATGAGAAATGACGATAAAATTGCTGTTTTAAACTTGCAAAAACATAGAAAAAACGCTGTTTTCAACTATTTAAACTGACAATTTCATGTTTCTTTCGTGCGAAGCGTCGATTTATGAGAAATGACGATAAAATTGCTGTTTTAAACTTGCAAAAACATAGAAAAACGCAGTTTTTTACTATTCAAACTGATAAATTCAGGTTTCTTTCGTGCGAAACGCCGATTTATGAGAAATGACGATCAAATTGCTGTTTAAAACTTGCAAAAACATAGAAAAACGCTGTTTTGAACTATTCAAACTGACAAATTCATGTTTCTTTCGTGCGAAACGGCGATTTATGAGAAATGACGATAAAATTGCTATTTAAAACTTGCAAAAACATAGAAAAACGCTGTTTTCAACTATTCAAACTGATAAATTCAGGTTTCTTTCGTGCGAAACGGCGATTTATGAGAAATGACGAAAAAATTGCTGTTTTAAATTCGCAAAAACATAGAAAAACGCTGTTTTGAACTATTCAAACTGACAAATTCATGTTTCTTTCATGTGAAACGGCGATTTATGAGAAATGACGATAAAATTGTTGTTTTAAACTTGCAAAAACATAGAAAAACGCTGTTTTGAACTAATCAAACTGACAAATTCATATTTCTTTCCTATGAAACGGCGATTTATGAGAAATGACGATAAAATTGCTGTTTTAAACTTGCAAAAACATAGAAAAACGCTGTTTTCAACTATTCAAACTGACAAATTCATGTTTCTTTCGTGTGAAACGGCGATTTATGAGAAATGACGATAAAATTGCTATTTTAAACTTGCAAAAACATAGAAAAACGCTGTTTTGAACTATTCAAACTGACAAATTCATGTTTCTTTCGTGTGAAACGGCGATTTATGAGAAATGACGATAAAATTGCTGTTTTAAACTTGCAAAAACATAGAAAAACGCTGTTTTGAACTATTCAAACAGACAAATTCATGTTTCTTTCATGTGAAACTGCGATTTATGAGAAATGACGATAAAGTTGCTGTTTTAAACTTGCAAAAACATAGAAAAACGCTGTTTTCAACTTTCAAACTGATAAATTCATGTTTCTTTCGTGCGAAACGGCGATTTATGAGAAATGACGATAAAATTGCTGTTTTAAACTCGCAAAAACATAGAAAAACGCTGTTTTCAACTATTTAAACTGACAAATTCATGTTTCTTTCGTGCGAAGCGTCGATTTATGAGAAATGACGATAAAATTGCTGTTTTAAACTTGCAAAAACATAGAAAAACGCAGTTTTTTACTATTCAAACTGACAAATTCATGTTTCTTTCGTGCGAAACGGCGATTTATGAGAAATGACGATAAAATTGCTATTTAAAACTTGCAAAAACAGTGAAAAACGCTGTTTTCAACTATTCAAACTGATAAATTCATGTTTCTTTCTTTCGAAACGGTGGATTTTTGTGAAATCACGATAAAACTGCTGTTTTAAACTAGCAAAATACGCTGTTTTCAACAATCTAAACTGACGTATTTAAAATGCTGTTTTAAACTTGCAAAAACATAGAAAACGCTGTTTTGAACTATCCAAACTGACAAATTCATGTTTTTTCGTGCGAAACGGCGATTTATGAGAAATGACGATAAAATTGCTGTTTTAAACTTGCAAAAACATAGAAAAACAACATTTTCAACTATTCAAACTGATAAATTAATGTTTCTTTCCTTCGAAACAGTGGATTTTTGTGAAATCACGATAAAACTGCTGTTTTAAACTAGCAAAATACGCTGTTTTCAACAATCTAAACTGACGTAATTAAAATGCTGTTTTAAACTTGCAAGAACATAGAAAACGCTGTTTTCAACTATTCAAACTGATAAATTCATGTTTCTTTCGTGCGAAACGGCGATTTATGAGAAATGACGATAAAATTGCTGTTTTAAACTTGCAAAAACATAGAAAAACCCTGTTTTCAACTATTCAAACTGATAAATTCATGTTTCTTTCGTGCGAAACGGCGATTTATAAGAAATGACGATAAAATTGCTGTCTTAAACTTGCAAAAACATAGAAAAACGCTGTTTTGGACTATTCAAACTGACAAATTCATGTTTCTTTCGTGTGAAACGGCGATTTATGAGAAATGACGATAAAATTGCTGTTTCAAACTTGCAAAAACATAGAAAAACGCTGTTTTGAACTATTCAAACTGACAAATTCATGTTTCTTTCGTGCGAAACGGCGATTAATGAGAAATGACGATACAATTGTTGTATTAAACTTGCAAAAACATAGAAAAACGCTGTTTTGAACTATTCAAACTGACAAATTCATGTTTCTTTCGTGCGAAACGGCGATTTATGAAAAATGACGATAAAATTGCTGTTTTAAACTTGCAAAAACATAGAAAAACGCTGTTTTTAACTATTCAAACTGATAAATTCATGTTTCTTACGTTCGAAACGGTGGATTTTTATGATATCACGATAAAATTGCTGTTTTAAACTTGCAAAAACATAGAAAAACGCTGTTTTCAACTTTTCAAACTGACAAATTCATGTTTCTTCCGTGCGAAACGGCGATTTATGAGAAATGACGATAAAATTGCTGTTTTAAACTTGCAAAAACATAGAAAAACGCTATTTTCAACTACTCAAACTGATAAATTCATGTTTCTTTCGTGGGTAACAACGATTTATGAAAAACAACGATAAAATTGCTGTTTTAAACTTGCAAAAACATAGAAAACGCTGTTTTGAACTATCCAAACTGACAAATTCATGTTTTTTCGTGCGAAACGGCGATTTATGAGAAATGACGATAAAATTGCTGTTTTAAACTTGCAAAAACATAGAAAAACAACATTTTCAACTATTCAAACTGATAAATTAATGTTTCTTTCCTTCGAAACAGTGGATTTTTGTGAAATCACGATAAAACTGCTGTTTTAAACTAGCAAAATACGCTGTTTTCAACAATCTAAACTGACGTAATTAAAATGCTGTTTTAAACTTGCAAGAACATAGAAAACGCTGTTTTCAACTATTCAAACTGATAAATTCATGTTTCTTTCGTGCGAAACGGCGATTTATGAGAAATGACGATAAAATTGCTGTTTTAAACTTGCAAAAACATAGAAAAACCCTGTTTTCAACTATTCAAACTGATAAATTCATGTTTCTTTCGTGCGAAACGGCGATTTATAAGAAATGACGATAAAATTGCTGTCTTAAACTTGCAAAAACATAGAAAAACGCTGTTTTGGACTATTCAAACTGACAAATTCATGTATCTTTCGTGTGAAACGGCGATTTATGAGAAATGACGATAAAATTGCTGTTTCAAACTTGCAAAAACATAGAAAAACGCTGTTTTGAACTATTCAAACTGACAAATTCATGTTTCTTTCGTGCGAAACGGCGATTAATGAGAAATGACGATACAATTGTTGTATTAAACTTGCAAAAACATAGAAAAACGCTGTTTTGAACTATTCAAACTGACAAATTCATGTTTCTTTCGTGCGAAACGGCGATTTATGAAAAATGACGATAAAATTGCTGTTTTAAACTTGCAAAAACATAGAAAAACGCTGTTTTTAACTATTCAAACTGATAAATTCATGTTTCTTACGTTCGAAACGGTGGATTTTTATGATATCACGATAAAATTGCTGTTTTAAACTTGCAAAAACATAGAAAAACGCTGTTTTCAACTTTTCAAACTGACAAATTCATGTTTCTTCCGTGCGAAACGGCGATTTATGAGAAATGACGATAAAATTGCTGTTTTAAACTTGCAAAAACATAGAAAAACGCTATTTTCAACTACTCAAACTGATAAATTCATGTTTCTTTCGTGGGTAACGGCGATTTATGAAAAACAACGATAAAATTGCTGTTTTAAACTTGCAAAAACATAGAAAAACGCTGTTTTCAACTTTCAAACTGATAAATTCATGTTTCTTTCGTGCGAAACGGCGATTTATGAGAAATGACGATAAAATTGCTGTTTTAAACTTGCAAAAACATAGAAAAACGCTGTTTTCAACTATTTAAACTGACAAATTCATGTTTCTTTCGTGCGAAGCGTCGATTTATGAGAAATGACGATAAAATTGCTGTTTTAAACTTGCAAAAACATAGAAAAACTCAGTTTTTTACTATTCAAACTGATAAATTCAGGTTTCTTTCGTGCGAAACGCCGATTTATGAGAAATGACGATCAAATTGCTGTTTAAAACTTGCAAAAACATAGAAAAACGCTGTTTTGAACTATTCAAACTGACAAATTCATGTTTCTTTCGTGCGAAACGGCGATTTATGAGAAATGACGATAAAATTGCTATTTAAAACTTGCAAAAACATAGAAAAACGCTGTTTTCAACTATTCAAACTGATAAATTCAGGTTTCTTTCGTGCGAAACGGCGATTTATGAGAAATGACGAAAAAATTGCTGTTTTAAATTCGCAAAAACATAGAAAAACGCTGTTTTGAACTATTCAAACTGACAAATTCATGTTTCTTTCATGTGAAACGGCGATTTATGAGAAATGACGATAAAATTGTTGTTTTAAACTTGCAAAAACATAGAAAAACGCTGTTTTGAACTAATCAAACTGACAAATTCATATTTCTTTCCTATGAAACGGCGATTTATGAGAAATGACGATAAAATTGCTGTTTTAAACTTGCAAAAACATAGAAAAACGCTGTTTTCAACTATTCAAACTGACAAATTCATGTTTCTTTCGTGTGAAACGGCGATTTATGAGAAATGACGATAAAATTGCTGTTTTAAACTTGCAAAAACATAGATAAACGCTGTTTTTAACTATTCAAACTGACAAATTCATGTTTCTTTCGTGTGAAACGGCGATTTATGAGAAATGACGATAAAATTTCTGTTTTAAACTTGCAAAAACATAGAAAAACGCTGTTTTGAACTATTCAAACAGACAAATTCATGTTTCTTTCATGTGAAACTGCGATTTATGAGAAATGACGATAAAGTTGCTGTTTTAAACTTGCAAAAACATAGAAAAACGCTGTTTTCAACTTTCAAACTGATAAATTCATGTTTCTTTCGTGCGAAACGGCGATTTATGAGAAATGACGATAAAATTGCTGTTTTAAACTCGCAAAAACATAGAAAAACGCTGTTTTTAACTATTTAAACTGACAAATTCATGTTTCTTTCGTGCGAAGCGTCGATTTATGAGAAATGACGATAAAATTGCTGTTTTAAACTTGCAAAAACATAGAAAAACGCAGTTTTTTACTATTCAAACTGACAAATTCATGTTTCTTTCGTGCGAAACGGCGATTTATGAGAAATGACGATAAAATTGCTATTTAAAACTTGCAAAAACAGTGAAAAACGCTGTTTTCAACTATTCAAACTGATAAATTCATGTTTCTTTCTTTCGAAACGGTGGATTTTTGTGAAATCACGATAAAACTGCTGTTTTAAACTAGCAAAATACGCTGTTTTCAACAATCTAAACTGACGTATTTAAAATGCTGTTTTAAACTTGCAAAAACATAGAAAACGCTGTTTTGAACTATCCAAACTGACAAATTCATGTTTTTTCGTGCGAAACGGCGATTTATGAGAAATGACGATAAAATTGCTGTTTTAAACTTGCAAAAACATAGAAAAACAACATTTTCAACTATTCAAACTGATAAATTAATGTTTCTTTCCTTCGAAACAGTGGATTTTTGTGAAATCACGATAAAACTGCTGTTTTAAACTAGCAAAATACGCTGTTTTCAACAATCTAAACTGACGTAATTAAAATGCTGTTTTAAACTTGCAAGAACATAGAAAACGCTGTTTTCAACTATTCAAACTGATAAATTCATGTTTCTTTCGTGCGAAACGGCGATTTATGAGAAATGACGATAAAATTGCTGTTTTAAACTTGCAAAAACATAGAAAAACCCTGTTTTCAACTATTCAAACTGATAAATTCATGTTTCTTTCGTGCGAAACGGCGATTTATAAGAAATGACGATAAAATTGCTGTCTTAAACTTGCAAAAACATAGAAAAACGCTGTTTTGGACTATTCAAACTGACAAATTCATGTTTCTTTCGTGTGAAACGGCGATTTATGAGAAATGACGATAAAATTGCTGTTTCAAACTTGCAAAAACATAGAAAAACGCTGTTTTGAACTATTCAAACTGACAAATTCATGTTTCTTTCGTGCGAAACGGCGATTAATGAGAAATGACGATACAATTGTTGTATTAAACTTGCAAAAACATAGAAAAACGCTGTTTTGAACTATTCAAACTGACAAATTCATGTTTCTTTCGTGCGAAACGGCGATTTATGAAAAATGACGATAAAATTGCTGTTTTAAACTTGCAAAAACATAGAAAAACGCTGTTTTTAACTATTCAAACTGATAAATTCATGTTTCTTACGTTCGAAACGGTGGATTTTTATGATATCACGATAAAATTGCTGTTTTAAACTTGCAAAAACATAGAAAAACGCTGTTTTCAACTTTTCAAACTGACAAATTCATGTTTCTTCCGTGCGAAACGGCGATTTATGAGAAATGACGATAAAATTGCTGTTTTAAACTTGCAAAAACATAGAAAAACGCTATTTTCAACTACTCAAACTGATAAATTCATGTTTCTTTCGTGGGTAACAACGATTTATGAAAAACAACGATAAAATTGCTGTTTTAAACTTGCAAAAACATAGAAAACGCTGTTTTGAACTATCCAAACTGACAAATTCATGTTTTTTCGTGCGAAACGGCGATTTATGAGAAATGACGATAAAATTGCTGTTTTAAACTTGCAAAAACATAGAAAAACAACATTTTCAACTATTCAAACTGATAAATTAATGTTTCTTTCCTTCGAAACAGTGGATTTTTGTGAAATCACGATAAAACTGCTGTTTTAAACTAGCAAAATACGCTGTTTTCAACAATCTAAACTGACGTAATTAAAATGCTGTTTTAAACTTTCAAGAACATAGAAAACGCTGTTTTCAACTATTCAAACTGATAAATTCATGTTTCTTTCGTGCGAAACGGCGATTTATGAGAAATGACGATAAAATTGCTGTTTTAAACTTGCAAAAACATAGAAAAACCCTGTTTTCAACTATTCAAACTGATAAATTCATGTTTCTTTCGTGCGAAACGGCGATTTATAAGAAATGACGATAAAATTGCTGTCTTAAACTTGCAAAAACATAGAAAAACGCTGTTTTGGACTATTCAAACTGACAAATTCATGTATCTTTCGTGTGAAACGGCGATTTATGAGAAATGACGATAAAATTGCTGTTTCAAACTTGCAAAAACATAGAAAAACGCTGTTTTGAACTATTCAAACTGACAAATTCATGTTTCTTTCGTGCGAAACGGCGATTAATGAGAAATGACGATACAATTGTTGTATTAAACTTGCAAAAACATAGAAAAACGCTGTTTTGAACTATTCAAACTGACAAATTCATGTTTCTTTCGTGCGAAACGGCGATTTATGAAAAATGACGATAAAATTGCTGTTTTAAACTTGCAAAAACATAGAAAAACGCTGTTTTTAACTATTCAAACTGATAAATTCATGTTTCTTACGTTCGAAACGGTGGATTTTTATGATATCACGATAAAATTGCTGTTTTAAACTTGCAAAAACATAGAAAAACGCTGTTTTCAACTTTTCAAACTGACAAATTCATGTTTCTTCCGTGCGAAACGGCGATTTATGAGAAATGACGATAAAATTGCTGTTTTAAACTTGCAAAAACATAGAAAAACGCTATTTTCAACTACTCAAACTGATAAATTCATGTTTCTTTCGTGGGTAACGGCGATTTATGAAAAACAACGATAAAATTGCTGTTTTAAACTTGCAAAAACATAGAAAAACGCTGTTTTCAACTTTCAAACTGATAAATTCATGTTTCTTTCGTGCGAAACGGCGATTTATGAGAAATGACGATAAAATTGCTATTTAAAACTTGCAAAAACATAGAAAAACGCTGTTTTCAACTATTCAAACTGATAAATTCAGGTTTCTTTCGTGCGAAACGGCGATTTATGAGAAATGACGAAAAAATTGCTGTTTTAAATTCGCAAAAACATAGAAAAACGCTGTTTTGAACTATTCAAACTGACAAATTCATGTTTCTTTCATGTGAAACGGCGATTTATGAGAAATGACGATAAAATTGTTGTTTTAAACTTGCAAAAACATAGAAAAACGCTGTTTTGAACTAATCAAACTGACAAATTCATATTTCTTTCCTATGAAACGGCGATTTATGAGAAATGACGATAAAATTGCTGTTTTAAACTTGCAAAAACATAGAAAAACGCTGTTTTCAACTATTCAAACTTACAAATTCATGTTTCTTTCGTGTGAAACGGCGATTTATGAGAAATGACGATAAAATTGCTGTTTTAAACTTGCAAAAACATAGAAAAACGCTGTTTTGAACTATTCAAACTGACAAATTCATGTTTCTTTCGTGTGAAACGGCGATTTATGAGAAATGACGATAAAATTGCTGTTTTAAACTTGCAAAAACATAGAAAAACGCTGTTTTGAACTATTCAAACAGACAAATTCATGTTTCTTTCATGTGAAACTGCGATTTATGAGAAATGACGATAAAGTTGCTGTTTTAAACTTGCAAAAACATAGAAAAACGCTGTTTTCAACTTTCAAACTGATAAATTCATGTTTCTTTCGTGCGAAACGGCGATTTATGAGAAATGACGATAAAATTGCTGTTTTAAACTCGCAAAAACATAGAAAAACGCTGTTTTCAACTATTTAAACTGACAAATTCATGTTTCTTTCGTGCGAAGCGTCGATTTATGAGAAATGACGATAAAATTGCTGTTTTAAACTTGCAAAAACATAGAAAAACGCAGTTTTTTACTATTCAAACTGATAAATTCAGGTTTCTTTCGTGCGAAACGCCGATTTATGAGAAATGACGATCAAATTGCTTTTTAAAACTTGCAAAAACATAGAAAAACGCTGTTTTGAACTATTCAAACTGACAAATTCATGTTTCTTTCGTGCGAAACGGCGATTTATGAGAAATGACGATAAAATTGCTATTTAAAACTTGCAAAAACATAGAAAAACGCTGTTTTCAACTATTCAAACTGATAAATTCAGGTTTCTTTCGTGCGAAACGGCGATTTATGAGAAATGACGAAAAAATTGCTGTTTTAAATTCGCAAAAACATAGAAAAACGCTGTTTTGAACTATTCAAACTGACAAATTCATGTTTCTTTCATGTGAAACGGCGATTTATGAGAAATGACGATAAAATTGTTGTTTTAAACTTGCAAAAACATAGAAAAACGCTGTTTTGAACTACTCAAACTGACAAATTCATATTTCTTTCATATGAAACGGCGATTTATGAGAAATGTCGCTAAAATTGCTGTTTTAAACTTGCAAAAACATAGAAAAACGCTGTTTTCAACTATTCAAACTGACAAATTCATGTTTCTTCCGTGCGAAACAGCGATTTATGAGAAATGACGATAAAATTGCTGTTTTAAACTTGCAAAAACATAGAAAAACGCTATTTTCAACTACTCAAACTGATAAATTCATGATCTTTCGTGCGTAACGGCGATTTATGAGAAATGACGATGAAACTGCTGTATTAAACTAGCAAAACCAAGAAAACGCTGTTTTCAACAATCTAAACTGACGTATTTAAAATGCTGTTTTAATCTTGCAAAAACATAGAAAACGCTGTTTTGAACTATCCAAACTGACAAATTCAGTTTTGTGGTTTGGGGTTCGAGGTTTGAGGTTTGGGGTTGAGGTTTGGGGTTTGAGGTTTCGGGTTTGGAGTTCGAGTTTTGGGGCTTGGGGTTGAGGTTTGGGGTTTGAGGTTTGGGGTTCCCGGTTTGAGGTTTGGGGTTGGGGTTCGGTGTTTGAGGTTTGGGGTTTGGGGTTCGGGGTTTGAGGTTTGGGGTTCGAGGTTTGAGGTTTGGGGTTGAGGTTTGGGGTTTGAGGTTTGGGGTTAAGGGTTCGAGTTTTGTGGTTTGGGGTTGAGGTTTGGGGTTGAGGATTGGGGTTGAGGTTTGGGGTTGAGATTTGGGGTTGAGGTTTGGGGTTGAGGTTTGGGGTTGAGGTTTGGGGTTTGAGGTTAGGGATTTGGGGTTTGAAGTTTGGGGTTTGGGGTTTGAGGTTTGGGGTTGGGGGTTCGAGTTTTGGGGTTTGAGGTTGAGGTTTGGGGTTGAGGTTTGGGGTTGAGGTTTGGGGTTGATGTTTGGGGTTGAGGTTTGGGGTTGAGGTTTGGGGTTGAGGTTTGGGGTTGAGGTTTGGGGTTGAGGTTTAGGGTTGTGGTTTGGGGTTGAGGTTTGTGGTTGAGGTTTGGGGTTTGAGGTTAGGGATTTAGGTTTCGAAGTTTGAGGTTTGGGGTTTGAGGTTTGAGGTTGGGGGTTAGAGTTTTGGGGTTTGGGGTTTAGGTTTGGGGTTGAGGTTTGGGGTTAAGGTTTGGGGTTGAGGTTTGGGGTTGAGGTTTGGGGTTGAGGTTTGGGGTTTGAGGTTAGGGATTTGAGGTTCGAAGTTTGAGGTTTGGGGTTCGAGGTTTGAGGTTTTGGGTTGATGGTTGGGATTTGAGTTTGGGGATTGGGGTTCGAGGTTTTAGGTTTGGTGTTTGTGGTGTTTGGATTGGGTGAAATGTTTCTTTCGTGCGAAACGGCGAATTATGAGATTCAAATTGCTGTTTTCAACTAATCAAACTGATAAATTTCTTTTGTTGGAAACTGCGGATTTTTGTGAAATCACGATAAAACGCTGTTTTCAACTATTCTTCCTCTTCTTCTTCGATGGCTCTACAGCCCAAATTGAGCCTTGGCCTCCTTTAGTTTTTGCCTCCATTCTTTTCTATCCTGTGCCGCTCTCTTCCACAACCGGATCCCCAGCATGTTTCGGGCATCTGCGGCTATTTCATCTCCCCACTGTGTTCGTGGTCTTCCAACCGGTCTTTTTCCATACATTTTGCTACTCCATGCTATCTTCGGAATTCTACTGTCGTCCATCCTTGCTACATGTCCGGCCCATCTTAATCTCTGAAGCTAGACGAATTCTGTTATTGGGGGTTCCTTATATATCTGATATAGTTAGCAGCGCTGTTTTCAACTATTCAAACAGATAAATTCATGTTTCTTTCCTTCGAAACGGTGGATTTTTGTGAAATCACGATAAAACTGCTGTTTTAAATTAGCAAAATACGCTGTTTTCAACAATCTAAACTGACGTATTTAAAATGCTGTTTTAAACTTGCAAAAACATAGAAAACGCTGTTTTGAACTATCCAAACTGACAAATTCATGTTTCTTTCGTGCGAAACGGCGATTTTTGAGAAATGACGATAAAATTGCTGTTTTAAACTTGCAAAAACATAGAAAAACGCTGTTTTGAACTATTCAAACTGACAAATTCATGTTTCTTTCGGGCGAAACGGCGATTTATTAGAAATGACGATAAAAATGCTGTTATAAACTTGCAAAAACATAGAAAAACGCTGTTTTCAATTATTCAAACTAATAAATTCACGTTTCTTACGTTCGAAACGGTGGATTTTTGTGAAATCACGATGAAACTGCTGTTTAATACTAGCAAAACCAAGAAAACGCTGTTTTCAACAATCTAAACTGACGTATTTAGAATGCTGTTTTAAACTTGCAAAAACATAGAAAACGCTGTTTTGAACTATCCAAACTGACAAATTCAGTTTTGTGGTTTGGGGTTCGTGGTTTGAGGTTTGGGGTTGAGGTTTGGGGTTTGAGGTTTGGGGTTTAGGGTTCGAGTTTTGGGGTTTGGGGTTGAGGTTTGGGGTTTGAGATTTGGGGTTCGCGGTTTGAGGTTTGGGGTTGGGGTTCGGTGTTTTAGTTTTGGGGTTTGGGGTTCGAGGTTTGAGGTTTGGGGTTCGAGGTTTGAGGTTTGGGGTTGAGGTTTGGGGTTTGAGGTTTGGGGTTGGGGGTTCAAGTTTTGGGGTTTGGGGTTGAGGTTTGGGGTTAAGGATTGGGGTTGAGGTTTGGGGTTGAGGTTTAGGGTTGAGGTTTGGGGTTGAGGTTTGGGGTTGAGGTTTGGGGTTGAGGTTTGGGGTTGAGGTTTGGGGTTTAAGGTTAGGGATTTGGGGTACGAAGTTTGAGGTTTGGGGTTTGAGGTTTGGGGTTGGGGGTTCGAGTTTTGGGGTTTGGGGTTGAGGTTTGGGGTTAAGGTTTGGGGTTGAGGTTTGGGGTTGAGGTTTGGGGTTTGAGGTTAGGGATTTGGGGTTCAAAGTCTAAAGTTTGGGATTCGAGGTTTGAGGTTTTGGGTTGAGGGTTGGGGTTTGAGTTTGGGGATTGGGGTTCGGAATTTTAGGTTTGGTGTTTGTGGTGTTTGGATTGGGTGAAATGTTTCATTCGTGCGAAACGGCGAATTATGAGATTCAAATTGCTGTTTTAAACTTGTAAAAACATAAAAAACGCTGTTTTCAGCTAATCAAACTGATGAATTTCTTTTGTTGGAAACTGCGGATTTTTGTGAAATCACGATAAAACGCTATTTTCAACTAGACAAACTGATAAATTCATGTTTCTTTCGTGAGAAACGGCGATTTAAGAGAAATGACGATAAAATTGCTGTTTTAAACTTGCAAAAACATAGAAAAACGCTGTTTTCAACTATTCAAACAGATAAATTCATGTTTCTTTCCTTCGAAACAGTGGATTTTTGTGAAATCACGAAAAAACTGCTGTTTTAAACTAGCAAAATACGCTGTTTTCAACAATCTAAACTGACGTATTTAAAATGCTGTTTTAAACTTGCAAAAACATAGAAAACGCTGTTTTGAACTATCCAAACTGACAAATTCATGTTTCTTTCGTGCGAAACGGCGATTTATGAGAAATGACGATAAAATTGCTGTTTTAAACTTGCAAAAACATAGAAAAACGCCATATTCAACTAATCAAACTGATAAATTCATGTTTCTTTCCTTCGAAACAGTGGATTTTTGTGAAATCACGATAAAACTGCTGTTTTAAACTAGCAAAATACGCTGTTTTCAACAATCTAAACTGACGTATTTAAAATGCTGTTTTAAACTTGCAAGAACATAGAAAACGCGGTTTTCAACTATTCAAACTGATAAATTCATGTTTCTTTCGTGCGAAACGGCGATTTATGAGAAATGACGATAAAATTGCTGTTTTAAACTTGCAAAAACATAGAAAAACGCTGTTTTCAACTATTCAAACTGACAAATTCATGTTTCTTTCGGGCGAAACGGCGATTTATTAGAAATGACGATAAAAATGCTGTTTTAAACTTGCAAAAACATAGAAAAACGCTGTTTTCAATTATTCAAACTAATAAATTCACGTTTCTTACGTTCGAAACGGTGGATTTTTGTGAAATCACGATGAAACTGCTGTTTAATACTAGCAAAACCAAGAAAACGCTGTTTTCAACATTCTAAACTGACGTATTTAGAATGCTGTTTTAAACTTGCAAAAACATAGAAAACGCTGTTTTGAACTATCCAAACTGACAAATTCAGTTTTGTGGTTTGGGGTTCGTGGTTTGAGGTTTGGGGTTGAGGTTTGGGGTTTGAGGTTTGGGGTTTAGGGTTCGAGTTTTGGGGTTTGGGGTTGAGGTTTGGGGTTTGAGATTTGGGGTTCGCGGTTTGAGGTTTGGGGTTGGGGTTCGGTGTTTTAGTTTTGGGGTTTGGGGTTCGAGGTTTGAGGTTTGGGGTTCGAGGTTAGGGATTTGGGGTTCAAAGTCTGAGGTTTGAGATTCGAGGTTTGAGGTTTTGGGTTGAGGGTTGGGGTTTGAGTTTGGGGATTGGGGTTCGGAATTTTAGGTTTGGTGTTTGTGGTGTTTGGATTGGGTGAAATGTTTCATTCGTGCGAAACGGCGAATTATGAGATTCAAATTGCTGTTTTAAACTTGTAAAAACATAAAAAACGCTGTATTCAGCTAATCAAACTGATGAATTTCTTTTGTTGGAAACTGCGGATTTTTGTGAAATCACGATAAAACGCTATTTTCAACTAGACAAACTGATAAATTCATGTTTCTTTCGTGAGAAACGGCGATTTAAGAGAAATGACGATAAAATTGCTGTTTTAAACTTGCAAAAACATAGAAAAACGCTGTTTTCAACTATTCAAACAGATAAATTCATGTTTCTTTCCTTCGAAACGGTGGATTTTTGTGAAATCACGAAAAAACTGCTGTTTTAAACTAGCAAAATACGCTGTTTTCAACAATCTAAACTGACGTATTTAAAATGCTGTATTAAACTTGCAAAAACATAGAAAACGCTGTTTTGAACTATCCAAACTGACAAATTCATGTTACTTTCGTGCGAAACGGCGATTTATGAGAAATGACGATAAAATTGCTGTTTTAAACTTGCAAAAACATAGAAAAACGCCATATTCAACTAATCAAACTGATAAATTCATGTTTCTTTCCTTCGAAACAGTGGATTTTTGTGAAATCACGATAAAACTGCTGTTTTAAACTAGCAAAATACGCTGTTTTCACAAATCTAAACTGACGTATTTAAAATGCTGTTTTAAACTTGCAAGAACATAGAAAAACGCTGTTTTCAACTATTCAAACTGATAAATTCATGTTTTTTTCGTGCGAAACGGCGATTTATAAGAAATGACGATAAAATTGCTGTCTTAAACTTGCAAAAACATAGAAAAACGCTGTTTTGGACTATTCAAACTGACAAATTCATGTTTCTTTCGTGTGAAACGGCGATTTATGAAAAATGACGATAATATTACTGTTTTAAACTTGCAAAAACATAGAAAAACGCTGTTTTGAACTATTCAAACTGACAAATTCATGTTTCTTTCGTGCGAAACGGCGATTAATGAGAAATGACGATACAATTGCTGTATTAAACTTGCAAAAACATAGAAAAACGCTGTTTTGAACTATTCAAACTGACAAATTCATGTTTCTTTCGTGCGAAACGGCGATTTATGAAAAATGACGATAAAATTGCTGTTTTAAACTTGCAAAAACATAATAAAACGCTCTTTTCAACTATTCAAACTGATAAATTCATGTTTCTTACGTTCGAAACGGTGGATTTTTATGAAATCACGATAAAATTGCTGTTTTAAACTTGCAAAAACATAGAAAAAACGCTGTTTTCAACTTTTCAAACTGACAAATTCATGTTTCTTCCGTGCGAAACGGCGATTTATGAGAAATGACAATAAAATTGCTGTTTTAAACTTGCAAAAACATAAAAAAAAACGCTATTTTCAACTACTCAAACTGATAAATTCATGTTTCTTTCGTGCGTAACGGCGATTTATAAAAAACAACGATAAAATTGCTGTTTTAAACTTGCAAAAACCTAGAAAAACGCTGTTTTATACTTTCAAACTGATAAATTCATGTTTCTTTCGTGCGAAACGGCGATTTATGAGAAATATCGATAAAATTGCTGTTTTAAACTTGCAGAAACATAGAAAAACGCTGTTATCAACTATTCAAACTGATAAATTCATGTTTCTTCCGTGCGAAACGGCGATTTATGAGAAATGACGATAATATTGCTGTTTTAAAGTTGAAAAAACATAGAAAAACCCTGTTTTCAACTATTCAAACTGACAAATTCATGTTTCTTCCGTGCGAAACGGCGATTTATGAGAAATGACGATAAAATTGCTGTTTTAAACTTGCAAAAACATAGAAAAACGCTGTTTTCAACTATTCAAACTGATAAATGCATGTTTCTTTCGTGCGAAACGGCGATTTATGAGAAATGACGATAAAATTGCTGTTTTAAACTTGCAAAAACATAGAAAAACGCTGTTTTTTACTATTCAAACTGACAAATTCATGTTTCTTCAGCGCGAAACGGCGATTTATGAGAAATGACGATAAAATTGCTGTTTTAAACTCGCAAAAACATAGCAAAACGCTGTTTTCAACTATTCAAACTGATAAATTCATGTTTCTTACGTTTGAAAGGTTGGATTTTTGTAAAATCACGATAAAATTGCTGTTTTAAACTTGCAAAACATAGAAAAACGCTGTTTTCAACTTTTCAAACTGACAAATTCATGTTTCTTCCGTGCGAAACGGCGATTTATGAGAAATGACGATAAAATTGCTGTTTTAAATTTGCAAAAACATAGAAAAACGCTGTTTTGAACTATTCAAACTGATAAATTCATGTTTCTTCCGTGCGAAACGGCGATTTATGAGAAATGACGATAAAATTGCTGTTTAAAACTTGCAAAAACATAGAAAAACGCTGTTTTCAACTATTCAAACTGATAAATTCAGGTTTCTTTCGTGCGAAACGGCGATTTATGGAAAATGACGATAAAATTGCTGTTTTAAATTCGCAAAAAACATAGAAAAACGTTGTTTTGAACTATTCAAACTGACAAATTCATGTTTCTTCAGTGCGAAACGGCGATTTATGAGAAATGACGATAAAATTGCTGTTTTAAACTTGCAAAAACACAGAAAAACGCTGTTTTCAACTTTTCAAACTGACAAATTCATGTTTCTTCAGTGCGAAACGGCGATTTATGAGAAATGACGATAAAATTGCTGTTTTAAACTTGCAAAAACATAGAAAAACGGTATTTTCAACTACTCAAACTGATAAATTCATGTTTCTTTCGTGCGTAACGGCGATTTATGAGAAATGACGATAAAGTTGCTGTTTTAAACTTGCAAAAACATAGAAAAACGCTGTTTTCAACTATTCAAACTGACAAATTCATGTTTCTTCCGTGCGAAACGGCGATTTATGAAAAACAACGATAAAATTGCTGTTTTAAACTTGCAAAAACATAGAAAAACGCTGTTTTCAACTTTCAAACTGATAAATTCATCTTTCTTTCGTGCGAAACGGCGATTTATGAGAAATGACGATAAAATTGCTGTTTAAAACTTGCAAAAACATAGAAAAACGCTGTTTTCAACTATTCAAACTGATAAATTCAGGTTTCTTTCGTGCGAAACGGCGATTTATGAAAAATGACGATAAAATTGCTGTTTTAAATTCGCAAAAACATAGAAAAACGCTGTTTTGAAGTATTCAAACTGACAAATTCATGTTTCTTCAGTGCGAAACGGCGATTTATGAGAAATGACGATAAAATTGCTGTTTTAAACTTGCAAAAACATAGAAAAACCCTGTTTTCAACTATTCAAACTGATAAATTCATGTTTCTTTCGTGCGAAACGGCGATTTATAAGAAATGACGATAAAATTGCTGTCTTAAACTTGCAAAAACATAGAAAAACGCTGTTTTGGACTATTCAAACTGACAAATTCATGTTTCTTTCGTGCGAAACGGCGATTAATGAGATATGACGATACAATTGCTGTATTAAACTTGCAAAAACATAGAAAAACGCTGTTTTGAACTATTCAAACTGACAAATTCATGTTTCTTTCGTGTGAAACGGCGATTTATGAGAAATGACGATAAAATTGCTGTTTTAAACTTGCAAAAACATAAAAAAACGCTGTTTTGAAATATTCAAACTGACAAATTTATGTTTCTTTCGTGCGAAACGGCGATTAATGAGAAATGACGATACAATTGCTGTATTAAACTTGCAAAAACATAGAAAAACGCTGTTTTGAACTATTCAAACTGACAAATTTATGTTTCTTCCGTGCTAAACGGCGATTTATGAAAAATGACGATAAAATTGCTGTTTTAAACTTGCAAAAACATAGAAAAACGCTATTTTTAACAACTCAAACTGATAAATTCATGTTTCTTTCGTGAGAAACGGCGATTTAAGAGAAATGACGATAAAATTGCTGTTTTAAACTTGCAAAAACTTAGAAAAACGCTGTTTTCAACTATTCAAACAGATAAATTCATGTTTCTTCCTTCGAAACGGTGGATTTTTGTGAAATCACGATAAAACTGCTGTTTTAAACTAGCAAAATACGCTGTTTTCAACAATCTAAACTGACGTATTTAAAATGCTGTTTTAAACTTGCAAAAACATAGAAAACGCTGTTTTGAACTATCCAAACTGACAAATTCATGTTTCTTTCGTGCAAAACGGCGATTTATGAGAAATGACGATAAAATTGCTGTTTTAAACTTGCAAAAACATATAAAAACGCTGTTTTCAACTATTCAAACTGATAAATTCATGTTTCTTACGTTCGGAACGGTGGATTTTTGTGAAATCACGATGAAACTGGTGTTTTAAACTAGCAAAACCAAGAAAACGCTGTTTTCAACAATCTAAACTGACGTATTTAGAATGCTGTTTTAAACTTGCAAAAACATAGAAAACGTTGTTTTGAACTATCCAAACTGACAAATTCAGTTTTGTGGTTTGGGGTTCGAGGTTTGAGGTTTGGGGTTGAGGTTTGGGGTTTGAGGTTTGGGGTTTTGGGTTCGAGTTTTGGGGTTTGGGGTTGAGGTTTGGGGTTAAGGTTTGGGGTTGAGGTTTGGAGTTGAGGTTTGGGGTTGAGGTTTGGGGTTGAGGTTTGGGGTTGAGGTTTGGGGTTTGAGGTTAGGGATCTGGGGTTCAAAGTCTGAGGTTTGGGATTCGAGGTTAGGGATTTGGGGTTCAAAGTCTGAGGTTTGGGATTCGAGGTTTGAGGTTTTGGGTTGAGGGTTGGGGTTTGAGTTTGGGGATTGGGGTTCGGGGTTTTAGGTTTGGTGTTTGTGGTGTTTGGATTAGGTGAAATGTTTCATTCGTGCGAAACGGCGAATTATGAGATTCAAATTGCTGTTTTAAACTTGTAAAAACATAAAAAACGCTGTTTTCAGCTAATCAAACTGATTAATTTCTTTTGTTGGAAACTGCGGATTTTTGTGAAATCACGATAAAACGCTGTTTTCAACTAGTCAAACTGATAAATTCATGTTTATTTCGTGAGAAACGGCGATTTAAGAGAAATGACGATAAAATTGCTGTCTTAAACTTGCAAAAACATAGAAAAACGCTGTTTTGAACTATTCAAACTGACAAATTCATGTTTCTTTCGTGTGAAACGGCGATTTATGAGAAATGACGATAAAATTGCTGTTTTAAACTTGCAAAAACATAGAAAACGCTGTTTTGAACTATTCAAACTGACAAATTCATGTTTCTTTCGTGCGAAACGGCGATTAATGAGAAATGACGATAAAATTGCTGTTTTAAACTTGCAAAAATATAGAAAAACGCTGTTTTCACCTTTTCAAACTGATAAATTCATGTTTCTTCCGTGCGAAACGGCGATTTATGAGAAATGACGATAAAATTGCTGTTTTAAACTTGCAAAAACATAGAAAAACGCTATTCTCAACTACTCAAACTGATAAATTCATGTTTCTTTCGTGCGTAACGGCGATTTATGAGAAACAACGATAAAATTGTTGTTTTAAACTTGCAAAAACATAGAAAAACGCTGTTTTCAACTTTCAAACTTATAAATTCATGTTTCTTCCGTGCGAAACGGCGATTTATGAGAAATTACGATAAAATTGCTGTTTTAAACTTGAAAAAACATAGAAAAACGCTGTTTTCAACTATTCAAACTGATAAATTCATGTTTCTTACGTTCGAAACGGTGGATTTTTGTGAAATCACGATGAAACTGCTGTTTTAAACTATTAAAACCAAGAAAACGCTGTTTTCAACAATCTAAACTGACGTATTTAGAATGCTGTTTTAAACTTGCAAAAACATAGAAAACGCTGTTTTGAACTATCCAAACTGACAAATTCAGTTTTGTGGTTTGGGGTTCGAGGTTTGAGGTTTGGGATTGAGGTTTGGGGTTTGAGGTTTGGGGTTTAGGGTTCGAGTTTTAGGGTTTGGGGTTGAGGTTTGGGGTTTGAGATTTGGGGTTCGCGGTTTGAGGTTTGGGGTTGGGGTTCGGTGTTTTAGTTTTGGGGTTTGGGGTTCAAGGTTTGAGGTTTGGGGTTCGAGGTTTGAGGTTTGGGGTTGAGGTTTGGGGTTTGAGGTTTGGGGTTGGGGTTCAAGTTTTGGGGTTTGGGGTTGAGGTTTGGGGTTGAGGTTTGGGGTTGAGGATTGGGGTTGAGGTTTGGGGTTCAGGTTTAGGGTTGAGGTTTGGGGTTTGAGGTTAGGGATCTGGGGTTCAAAGTCTGAGGTTTGGGATTCGAGGTTAGGGATTTGGGGTTCAAAGTCTGAGGTTTGGGATTCGAGGTTTGAGGTTTTGGGTTGAGGGTTGGGGTTTGAGTTTGGGGATTGGGGTTCGGGGTTTTAGGTTTGGTGTTTGTGGTGTTTGGATTGGGTGAAATGTTTCATTCGTGCGAAACGGCGAATTATGAGATTCAAATTGCTGTTTTAAACTTGTAAAAACATAAAAAACGCTGTTTTCAGCTAATCAAACTGATAAATTTCTTTTGTTGGAAACTGCGGATTTTTGTGAAATCACGATAAAACGCTGTTTTCAACTAGTCAAACTGATAAATTCATGTTTATTTCGTGAGAAACGGCGATTTAAGAGAAATGACGATAAAATTGCTGTCTTAAACTTGCAAAAACATAGAAAAACGCTGTTTTGAACTATTCAAACTGACAAATTCATGTTTCTTTCGTGTGAAACGGCGATTTATGAGAAATGACGATAAAATTGCTGTTTTAAACTTGCAAAAACATAGAAAACGCTGTTTTGAACTATTCAAACTGACAAATTCATGTTTCTTTCGTGCGAAACGGCGATTAATGAGAAATGACGATAAAATTGCTGTTTTAAACTTGCAAAAATATAGAAAAACGCTGTTTTCACCTTTTCAAACTGACAAATTCATGTTTCTTCCGTGCGAAACGGCGATTTATGAGAAATGACGATAAAATTGCTGTTTTAAACTTGCAAAAACATAGAAAAACGCTATTCTCAACTACTCAAACTGATAAATTCATGTTTCTTTCGTGCGTAACGGCGATTTATGAGAAACAACGATAAAATTGTTGTTTTAAACTTGCAAAAACATAGAAAAACGCTGTTTTCAACTTTCAAACTTATAAATTCATGTTTCTTCCGTGCGAAACGGCGATTTATGAGAAATTACGATAAAATTGCTGTTTTAAACTTGAAAAAACATAGAAAAACGCTGTTTTCAACTATTCAAACTGATAAATTCATGTTTCTTACGTTCGAAACGGTGGATTTTTGTGAAATCACGATGAAACTGCTGTTTTAAACTATTAAAACCAAGAAAACGCTGTTTTCAACAATCTAAACTGACGTATTTAGAATGCTGTTTTAAACTTGCAAAAACATAGAAAACGCTGTTTTGAACTATCCAAACTGACAAATTCAGTTTTGTGGTTTGGGGTTCGAGGTTTGAGGTTTGGGGTTGAGGTTTGGGGTTTGAGGTTTGGGGTTTAGGGTTCGAGTTTTAGGGTTTGGGGTTGAGGTTTGGGGTTTGAGATTTGGGGTTCGCGGTTTGAGGTTTGGGGTTGGGGTTCGGTGTTTTAGTTTTGGGGTTTGGGGTTCAAGGTTTGAGGTTTGGGGTTCGAGGTTTGAGGTTTGGGGTTGAGGTTTGGGGTTTGAGGTTTGGGGTTGGGGTTCAAGTTTTGGGGTTTGGGGTTGAGGTTTGGGGTTGAGGTTTGGGGTTGAGGATTGGGGTTGAGGTTTGGGGTTCAGGTTTAGGGTTGAGGTTTGGGGTTGAGGTTTGGGGTTGAGGTTTGGGGTTGAGGTTTGGGGTTTGAAGTTAGGGATTTGGGGTTCGAAGTTTGAGGTTTGGGGTTTGAGGTTTGGGGTTGGGGGTTCGAGTTTTGGGGTTTGGGGTTGAGGTTTGGGGTTAAGATTTGAGGTTGAGGTTTGGAGTTGAGGTTTGGGGTTGAGGTTTGGGGTTGAGGTTTGGGGTTGAGGTATGGGGTTTGAGGTTAGGGATTTGGGGTTCAAAGTCTGAGGTTTGGGATTCGAGGTTTGAGGTTTTGGGTTGAGGGTTGGGGTTTGAGTTTGGGGATTGGGGTTCGGGGTTTTAGGTTTGGTGTTTGTGGTGTTTGGATTGGGTGAAATGTTTCATTCGTGCAAAACGGCGAATTATGAGATTCAAATTGCTGTTTTAAACTTGTAAAGACATAAAAAACGCTGTTTTCAGCTAATCAAACTGATGAATTTCTTTTGTTGGAAACTGCGAATTTTTGTGAAATCACGATAAAACGCTGTTTTCAACTAGTCAAACTGATAAATTCATGTTATTTCGTGAGAAACGGCGATTTAAGAGAAATGACGATAAAATTGCTGTTTTAAACTTGCAAAAACATAGAAAAACGCTGTTCTCAACTATTCAAACAGATAAATTCATGTTTCTTTCCTTCGAAACGGTGGATTTTTGTAAAATCACGATAAAACTGCTGTTTTAAACTAGCAAAATACGCTGTTTTCAATAATCTAAACTGACGTATTTAATATGCTGTTTTAAACTTGCAAGAACATAGAAAACGCTGTTTTCAACTATTCAAACTGATAAATTCATGTTTCTTTCGTGCAAAACGGCGATTTATGAGAAATGACGATAAAATTGCTGTTTTAAACTTGCAAAAACATAGAAAAAAGCTGTTTTCAACTATTCAAACTGATAAATTCATGTTTCTTTCGTGCGAAACGGCGATTTATAAGAAATGACGATAAAATTGCAGTCTTAAGCTTGCAAAAATATAGAAAAACGCTGTTTTGGACTATTTAAACTGACAAATTCATGTTTCTTTCGTGTGAAACGGCGATTTATGAGAAATGACGATAAAATTGCTGTTTTAAACTTGCAAAAACATAGAAAAACGCTGTTTTGAAATATTCAAACTGACAAATTCATGTTTCTTTCGTGCGAAACGGCGATTAATGAGAAATGACGATACAATTGCTGTATTAAACTTGCAAAAACATAGAAAAACGCTGTTTTGAACTATTCAAACTGACAAATTCATGTTTCTTCCGTGCTAAACGGCGATTTATGAAAAATGACGATAAAATTGCTGTTTTAAACTTGCAAAAACATAGAAAAACGCTATTTTTAACACCTCAAACTGATAAATTCATGTTTCTTTCGTAAAAAACGGCGATTTAAGAGAAATGACGATAAAATTGCTGTTTTAAACTTGCAAAAACTTAGAAATACGCTGTTTTCAACTATTCAAACAGATAAATTCATGTTTCTTCCTTCGAAACGGTGGATTTTTGTGAAATCACGATAAAACTGCTGTTTTAAACTAGCAAAATACGCTGTTTTCAACAATCTAAACTGACGTATTTAAAATGCTGTTTTAAACTTGCAAAAACATAGAAAACGCTGTTTTGAACTATCCAAACTGACAAATTCATGTTTCTTTCGTGCAAAACGGCGATTTATGAGAAATGACGATAAAATTGCTGTTTTAAACTTGCAAAAACATAGAAAACGCTGTTTTGAACTATTCAAACTGACAAATTCATGTTTCTTTCGTGCGAAACGGCGATTAATGAGAAATGACGATAAAATTGCTGTTTTAAACTTGCAAAAATATAGAAAAACGCTGTTTTCACCTTTTCAAACTGACAAATTCATGTTTCTTCCGTGCGAAACGGCGATTTATGAGAAATGACGATAAAATTGCTGTTTTAAACTTGCAAAAACATAGAAAAACGCTATTCTCAACTACTCAAACTGATAAATTCAAGGTTCTTTCGTGCGTAACGGCGATTTATGAGAAACAACGATAAAATTGTTGTTTTAAACTTGCAAAAACATAGAAAAACGCTGTTTTCAACTTTCAAACTTATAAATTCATGTTTCTTCCGTGCGAAACGGCGATTTATGAGAAATTACGATAAAATTGCTGTTTTAAACTTGAAAAAACATAGAAAAACGCTGTTTTCAACTATTCAAACTGATAAATTCATGTTTCTTACGTTCGAAACGGTGGATTTTTGTGAAATCACGATGAAACTGCTGTTTTAAACTATTAAAACCAAGAAAACGCTGTTTTCAACAATCTAAACTGACGTATTTAGAATGCTGTTTTAAACTTGCAAAAACATAGAAAACGCTGTTTTGAACTATCCAAACTGACAAATTCAGTTTTGTGGTTTGGGGTTCGAGGTTTGAGGTTTGGGGTTGAGGTTTGGGGTTTGAGGTTTGGGGTTTAGGGTTCGAGTTTTAGGGTTTGGGGTTGAGGTTTGGGGTTTGAGATTTGGGGTTCGCGGTTTGAGGTTTGGGGTTGGGGTTCGGTGTTTTAGTTTTGGGGTTTGGGGTTCAAGGTTTGAGGTTTGGGGTTCGAGGTTTGAGGTTTGGGGTTGAGGTTTGGGGTTTGAGGTTTGGGGTTGGGGTTCAAGTTTTGGGGTTTGGGGTTGAGGTTTGGGGTTGAGGTTTGGGGTTGAGGATTGGGGTTGAGGTTTGGGGTTCAGGTTTAGGGTTGAGGTTTGGGGTTGAGGTTTGGGGTTGAGGTTTGGGGTTGAGGTTTGGGGTTTGAAGTTAGGGATTTGGGGTTCGAAGTTTGAGGTTTGGGGTTTGAGGTTTGGGGTTGGGGGTTCGAGTTTTGGGGTTTGGGGTTGAGGTTTGGGGTTAAGATTTGGGGTTGAGGTTTGGAGTTGAGGTTTGGGGTTGAGGTTTGGGGTTGAGGTTTGGGGTTGAGGTATGGGGTTTGAGGTTAGGGATTTGGGGTTCAATGTCTGAGGTTTGGGATTCGAGGTTTGAGGTTTTGGGTTGAGGGTTGGGGTTTGAGTTTGGGGATTGGGGTTCGGGGTTTTAGGTTTGGTGTTTGTGGTGTTTGGATTGGGTGAAATGTTTCATTCGTGCAAAACGGCGAATTATGAGATTCAAATTGCTGTTTTAAACTTGTAAAGACATAAAAAACGCTGTTTTCAGCTAATCAAACTGATGAATTTCTTTTGTTGGAAACTGCGAATTTTTGTGAAATCACGATAAAACGCTGTTTTCAACTAGTCAAACTGATAAATTCATGTTATTTCGTGAGAAACGGCGATTTAAGAGAAATGACGATAAAATTGCTGTTTTAAACTTGCAAAAACATAGAAAAACGCTGTTCTCAACTATTCAAACAGATAAATTCATGTTTCTTTCCTTCGAAACGGTGGATTTTTGTGAAATCACGATAAAACTGCTGTTTTAAACTAGCAAAATACGCTGTTTTCAATAATCTAAACTGACGTATTTAATATGCTGTTTTAAACTTGCAAGAACATAGAAAACGCTGTTTTCAACTATTCAAACTGATAAATTCATGTTTCTTTCGTGCAAAACGGCGATTTATGAGAAATGACGATAAAATTGCTGTTTTAAACTTGCAAAAACATAGAAAAAAGCTGTTTTCAACTATTCAAACTGATAAATTCATGTTTCTTTCGTGCGAAACGGCGATTTATAAGAAATGACGATAAAATTGCAGTCTTAAGCTTGCAAAAATATAGAAAAACGCTGTTTTGGACTATTCAAACTGACAAATTCATGTTTCTTTCGTGTGAAACGGCGATTTATGAGAAATGACGATAAAATTGCTGTTTTAAACTTGCAAAAACATAGAAAAACGCTGTTTTGAAATATTCAAACTGACAAATTCATGTTTCTTTCGTGCGAAACGGCGATTAATGAGAAATGACGATACAATTGCTGTATTAAACTTGCAAAAACATAGAAAAACGCTGTTTTGAACTATTCAAACTGACAAATTCATGTTTCTTCCGTGCTAAACGGCGATTTATGAAAAATGACGATAAAATTGCTGTTTTAAACTTGCAAAAACATAGAAAAACGCTATTTTTAACACCTCAAACTGATAAATTCATGTTTCTTTCGTAAAAAACGGCGATTTAAGAGAAATGACGATAAAATTGCTGTTTTAAACTTGCAAAAACTTAGAAAAACGCTGTTTTCAACTATTCAAACAGATAAATTCATGTTTCTTCCTTCGAACCGGTGGATTTTTGTGAAATCACGATAAAACTGCTGTTTTAAACTAGCAAAATACGCTGTTTTCAACAATCTAAACTGACGTATTTAAAATGCTGTTTTAAACTTGCAAAAACATAGAAAACGCTGTTTTGAACTATCCAAACTGACAAATTCATGTTTCTTTCGTGCAAAACGGCGATTTATGAGAAATGACGATAAAATTGCTGTTTTAAACTTGCAAAAACATATAAAAACGCTGTTTTCAACTATTCAAACTGATAAATTCATGTTTCTTACGTTCGGAACGGTGGATTTTTGTGAAATCACGATGAAACTGCTGTTTTAAACTAGCAAAACCAAGAAAACGCTGTTTTCAACAATCTAAACTGACGTATTTAGAATGCTGTTTTAAACTTGCAAAAACATAGAAAACGTTGTTTTGAACTATCCAAACTGACAAATTCAGTTTTGTGGTTTGGGGATCGAGGTTTGAGGTTTGGGGTTGAGGTTTGGGGTTTGAGGTTTGGGGTTTTGGGTTCGAGTTTTGGGGTTTGGGGTTGAGGTTTGGGTTTAAGGTTTGGGGTTGAGGTTTGGAGTTGAGGTTTGGGGTTGAGGTTTGGGGTTGAGGTTTGGGGTTGAGGTTTGGGGTTTGAGGTTAGGGATCTGGGGTTCAAAGTCTGAGGTTTGGGATTCGAGGTTAGGGATTTGGGGTTCAAAGTCTGAGGTTTGGGATTCGAGGTTTGAGGTTTTGGGTTGAGGGTTGGGGTTTGAGTTTGGGGATTGGGGTTCGGGGTTTTAGGTTTGGTGTTTGTGGTGTTTGGATTGGGTGAAATGTTGCATTCGTGCAAAACGGCGAATTATGAGAATCAAATTGCTGTTTTAAACTTGTAAAGACATAAAAAACGCTGTTTTCAGCTAATCAAACTGATGAATTTCTTTTGTTGGAAACTGCGAATTTTTGTGAAATCACGATAAAACGCTGTTTTCAACTAGTCAAACTGATAAATTCATGTTTATTTCGTGAGAAACGGCGATTTAAGAGAAATGACGATAAAATTGCTGTTTTAAACTTGCAAAAACATAGAAAAACGCTGTTTTCAACTATTCAAACAGATAAATTCATGTTTCTTTCCTTCGAAACGGTGGATTTTTGTGAAATCACGATAAAACTGCTGTTTTAAACTAGCAAAATACGCTGTTTTCAACAATCTAAACTGACGTATTTAATATGCTGTTTTAAACTTGCAAGAACATAGAAAACGCTGTTTTCAACTATTCAAACTGATAAATTCATGTTTCTTTCGTGCAAAACGGCGATTTATGAGAAATGACGATAAAATTGCTGTTTTAAACTTGCAAAAACATAGAAAAAAGCTGTTTTCAACTATTCAAACTGATAAATTTATGTTTCTTTCGTGCGAAACGGCGATTTATAAGAAATGACGATAAAATTGCAGTCTTAAGCTTGCAAAAATATAGAAAAACGCTGTTTTGGACTATTCAAACTGACAAATTCATGTTTCTTTCGTGTGAAACGGCGATTTATGAGAAATGACGATAAAATTGCTGTTTTAAACTTGCAAAAACATAGAAAAACGCTGTTTTGAAATATTCAAAATGACAAATTCATGTTTCTTTCATGCGAAACGGCGATTAATGAGAAATGACGATACAATTGCTGTATTAAACTTGCAAAAACATAGAAAAACGCTGTTTTGAACTATTCAAACTGATAAATTCATGTTTCTTCCGTGCTAAACGGCGATTTATGAAAAATGACGATAAAATTGCTGTTTTAAATTTGCAAAAACATAGAAAAACGCTATTTTTAACAACTCAAACTGATAAATTCATGTTTCTTTCGTGAGAAACGGCGATTTAAGAGAAATGACGATAAAATTGCTGTTTTAAACTTGCAAAAACTTAGAAAAACGCTGTTTTCAACTATTCAAACAGATAAATTCATGTTTCTTCCTTCGAAACGGTGGATTTTTGTGAAATCACGATAAAACTGCTGTTTTAAACTAGCAAAATACGCTGTTTTCAACAATCTAAACTGACGTATTTAAAATGCTGTTTTAAACTTGCAAAAACATAGAAAACGCTGTTTTGAACTATCCAAACTGACAAATTCATGTTTCTTTCGTGCAAAACGGCGATTTATGAGAAATGACGATAAAATTGCTGTTTTAAACTTGCAAAAACATAGAAAAACGCTGTTTTCAAATATTCAAACTGATAAATTCATGTTTCTTACGTTCGGAACGGTGGATTTTTGTGAAATCACGATGAAACTGCTGTTTTAAACTAGCAAAACCAAGAAAACGCTGTTTTCAACAATCTAAACTGACGTATTTAGAATGCTGTTTTAAACTTGCGAAAACATAGAAAACGTTGTTTTGAACTATCCAAACTGACAAATTCAGTTTTGTGGTTTGGGGATCGAGGTTTGAGGTTTGGGGTTGAGGTTTGGGGTTTGAGGTTTGGGGTTTTGGGTTCGAGTTTTGGGGTTTGGGGTTGAGGTTTGGGGTTAAGGTTTGGGGTTGAGGTTTGGAGTTGAGGTTTCGGGTTGAGGTTTGGGGTTGAGGTTTGGGGTTGAGGTTTGGGGTTGAGGTTTGGGGTTTGAGGTTAGGGATCTGGGGTTCAAAGTCTGAGGTTTGGGATTCGAGGTTAGGGATTTGGGGTTCAAAGTCTGAGGTTTGGGATTCGAGGTTTGAGGTTTTGGGTTGAGGGTTGGGGTTTGAGTTTGGGGATTGGGGTTCGGGGTTTTAGGTTTGGTGTTTGTGGTGTTTGGATTGGGTGAAATGTTGCATTCGTGCAAAACGGCGAATTATGAGAATCAAATTGCTGTTTTAAACTTGTAAAGACATAAAAAACGCTGTTTTCAGCTAATCAAACTGATGAATTTCTTTTGTTGGAAACTGCGAATTTTTGTGAAATCACTTTAAAACGCTGTTTTCAACTAGTCAAACTGATAAATTCATGTTTATTTCGTGAGAAACGGCGATTTAAGAGAAATGAAGATAAAATTGCTGTTTTAAACTGGCAAAAACATAGAAAAACGCTGTTTTCAACTATTCAAACAGATAAATTCATGTTTCTTTCCTTCGAAACGGTGGATTTTTGTGAAATCACGATAAAACTGCTGTTTTAAACTAGCAAAATACGCTGTTTTCAACAATCTAAACTGACGTATTTAATATGCTGTTTTAAACTTGCAAGAACATAGAAAACGCTGTTTTCAACTATTCAAACTGATAAATTCATGTTTCTTTCGTGCAAAACGGCGATTTATGAGAAATGACGATAAAATTGCTGTTTTAAACTTGCAAAAACATAGAAAAAAGCTGTTTTCAACTATTCAAACTGATAAATTCATGTTTCTTTCGCGCGAAACGGCGATTTATAAGAAATGACGATAAAATTGCAGTCTTAAGCTTGCAAAAATATAGAAAAACGCTGTTTTGGACTATTTAAACTGACAAATTCATGTTTCTTTCGTGTGAAACGGCGATTTATGAGAAATGACGATAAAATTGCTGTTTTAAACTTGCAAAAACATAGAAAAACGCTGTTTTGAAATATTCAAACTGACAAATTCATGTTTCTTTCATGCGAAACGGCGATTAATGAGAAATGACGATACAATTGCTGTATTAAACTTGCAAAAACATAGAAAAACGCTGTTTTGAACTATTCAAACTGATAAATTCATGTTTCTTCCGTGCTAAACGGCGATTTATGAAAAATGACGATAAAATTGCTGTTTTAAATTTGCAAAAACATAGAAAAACGCTATTTTTAACAACTCAAACTGATAAATTCATGTTTCTTTCGTGAGAAACGGCGATTTAAGAGAAATGACGATAAAATTGCTGTTTTAAACTTGCAAAAACTTAGAAAAACGCTGTTTTCAACTATTCAAACAGATAAATTCATGTTTCTTCCTTCGAAACGGTGGATTTTTGTGAAATCACGATAAAACTGCTGTTTTAAACTAG
Source organism: Poecilus cupreus (assembly GCA_963942605.1). Taxonomy (NCBI): domain Eukaryota; kingdom Metazoa; phylum Arthropoda; class Insecta; order Coleoptera; family Carabidae; genus Poecilus; species Poecilus cupreus. Next base: position 80,339 of record CAWWDY010000814.1, on the reverse strand, counting down.
CAAAATACGCTGTTTTCAACAATCTAAACTGACGTATTTAAAATGCTGTTTTAAACTTGCAAAAACATAGAAAACGCTGTTTTGAACTATCCAAACTGACAAATTCATGTTTCTTTCGTGCAAAACGGCGATTTATGAGAAATGACGATAAAATTGCTGCTTTAAACTTGCAAAAACATAGAAAAACGCTGTTTTCAAATATTCAAACTGATAAATTCATGTTTCTTACGTTCGGAACGGTGGATTTTTGTGAAATCACGATGAAACTGCTGTTTTAAACTAGCAAAACCAAGAAAACGCTGTTTTCAACAATCTAAACTGACGTATTTAGAATGCTGTTTTAAACTTGCAAAAACATAGAAAACGTTGTTTTGAACTATCCAAACTGACAAATTCAGTTTTGTGGTTTGGGGTTCGAGGTTTGAGGTTTTGGGTTGAGGGTTGGGGTTTGAGTTTGGGGATTGGGGTTCGGGGTTTTAGGTTTGGTGTTTGTGGTGTTTGGATTGGGTGAAATGTTTCATTCGTGCGAAACGGCGAATTATGAGATTCAAATTGCTGTTTTAAACTTGTAAAAACATAAAAAACGCTGTTTTCAGCTAATCAAACTGATTAATTTCTTTTGTTGGAAACTGCGGATTTTTGTGAAATCACGATAAAACGCTGTTTTCAACTAGTCAAACTGATAAATTCATGTTTATTTCGTGAGAAACGGCGATTTAAGAGAAATGACGATAAAATTGCTGTTTTAAACTTGCAAAAACATAGAAAAACGCTGTTTTCAACTATTCAAACAGATAAATTCATGTTTCTTTTCTTCGAAACGGTGGATTTTTGTGAAATCACGATAAAACTGCTGTTTTAAACTAGCAAAATACGCTGTTTTCAACAATCTAAACTGACGTATTTAAAATGCTGTTTTAAACTTGCAAAAACATAGAAAAAGCTGTTTTGAACTATCCAAACTGACAAATTCATGTTTCTTTCGTGCGAAACGGTGATTTATGAGAAATGACGTTAAAATTGCTGTTTTAAACTTGCAAAAACATAGAAAAACGCTGTTTTGGACTATTCAAACTGACAAATTCATGTTTCTTTCGTGTGAAACGGCGATTTATGAGAAATGACGATAAAATTGCTGTTTTAAACTTAAAAAACATAGAAAAACGCTGTTTTGAACTATTCAAACTGATAAATTCATGTTTCTTTCCTTCGAAACAGTGGATTTTTGTGAAATCACGATAAAACTGCTGTTTTAAACTAGCAAAATACGCTGTTTTCAACAATCTAAACTGACGTATTTAAAATGCTGTTTTAAACTTGCAAGAACATAGAAAACGCTGTTTTGAACTATCCAAACTGACAAATTCATGTTTCTTTCGTGCAAAACGGCGATTTATGAGAAATGACGATAAAATTGCTGTTTTAAACTTGCAAAAACATAGAAAAACGCTGTTTTCAAATATTCAAACTGATAAATTCATGTTTCTTACGTTCGGAACGGTGGATTTTTGTGAAATCACGATGAAACTGCTGTTTTAAACTAGCAAAACCAAGAAAACGCTGTTTTCAACAATCTAAACTGACGTATTTAGAATGCTGTTTTAAACTTGCAAAAACATAGAAAACGTTGTTTTGAACTATCCAAACTGACAAATTCAGTTTTGTGGTTTGGGGATCGAGGTTTGAGGTTTGGGGTTGAGGTTTGGGGTTTGAGGTTTGGGGTTTTGGGTTCGAGTTTTGGGGTTTGGGGTTGAGGTTTGGGGTTAAGGTTTGGGGTTGAGGTTTGGAGTTGAGGTTTGGGGTTGAGGTTTGGGGTTGAGGTTTGGGGTTGAGGTTTGGGGTTGAGGTTTGGGGTTTGAGGTTAGGGATCTGGGGTTCAAAGTCTGAGGTTTGGGATTCGAGGTTAGGGATTTGGGGTTCAAAGTCTGAGGTTTGGGATTCGAGGTTTGAGGTTTTGGGTTGAGGGTTGGGGTTTGAGTTTGGGGATTGGGGTTCGGGGTTTTAGGTTTGGTGTTTGTGGTGTTTGGATTGGGTGAAATGTTGCATTCGTGCAAAACGGCGAATTATGAGAATCAAATTGCTGTTTTAAACTTGTAAAGACATAAAAAACGCTGTTTTCAGCTAATCAAACTGATGAATTTCTTTTGTTGGAAACTGCGAATTTTTGTGAAATCACTTTAAAACGCTGTTTTCAACTAGTCAAACTGATAAATTCATGTTTATTTCGTGAGAAACGGCGATTTAAGAGAAATGACGATAAAATTGCTGTTTTAAACTTGCAAAAACATAGAAAAACGCTGTTTTCAACTATTCAAACAGATAAATTCATGTTTCTTTCCTTCGAAACGGTGGATTTTTGTGAAATCACGATAAAACTGCTGTTTTAAACTAGCAAAATACGCTGTTTTCAACAATCTAAACTGACGTATTTAATATGCTGTTTTAAACTTGCAAGAACATAGAAAACGCTGTTTTCAACTATTCAAACTGATAAATTCATGTTTCTTTCGTGCAAAACGGCGATTTATGAGAAATGACGATAAAATTGCTGTTTTAAACTTGCAAAAACATAGAAAAAAGCTGTTTTCAACTATTCAAACTGATAAATTCATGTTTCTTTCGTGCGAAACGGCGATTTATAAGAAATGACGATAAAATTGCAGTCTTAACTTGCAAAAATATAGAAAAACGCTGTTTTGGACTATTCAAACTGACAAATTCATGTTTCTTTCGTGTGAAACGGCGATTTATGAGAAATGACGATAAAATTGCTGTTTTAAACTTGCAAAAACATAGAAAAACGCTGTTTTGAAATATTCAAACTGACAAATTCATGTTTCTTTCAAGCGAAACGGCGATTAATGAGAAATGACGATACAATTGCTGTATTAAACTTGCAAAAACATAGAAAAACGCTGTTTTGAACTATTCAAACTGATAAATTCATGTTTCTTCCGTGCTAAACGGCGATTTATGAAAAATGACGATAAAATTGCTGTTTTAAATTTGCAAAAACATAGAAAAACGCTATTTTTAACAACTCAAACTGATAAATTCATGTTTCTTTCGTGAGAAACGGCGATTTAAGAGAAATGACGATAAAATTGCTGTTTTAAACTTGCAAAAACTTAGAAAAACGCTGTTTTCAACTATTCAAACAGATAAATTCATGTTTCTTCCTTCGAAACGGTGGATTTTTGTGAAATCACGATAAAACTGCTGTTTTAAACTAGCAAAATACGCTGTTTTCAACAATCTAAACTGACGTATTTAAAATGCTGTTTTAAACTTGCAAAAACATAGAAAAAGCTGTTTTGAACTTTTCAAACTGACAAATTCATGTTTCTTTCGTGCGAAACGGTGATTTATGAGAAATGACGTTAAAATTGCTGTTTTAAACTTGCAAAAACATAGAAAAACGCTGTTTTGGACTATTCAAACTGACAAATTCATGTTTCTTTCGTGTGAAACGGCGATTTATGAGAAATGACGATAAAATTGCTGTTTTAAACTTAAAAAACATAGAAAAACGCTGTTTTCAAATATTCAAACTGATAAATTCATGTTTCTTACGTTCGGAACGGTGGATTTTTGTGAAATCACGATGAAACTGCTGTTTTAAACTAGCAAAACCAAGAAAACGCTGTTTTCAACAATCTAAACTGACGTATTTAGAATGCTGTTTTAAACTTGCAAAAACATAGAAAACGTTGTTTTGAACTATCCAAACTGACAAATTCAGTTTTGTGGTTTGGGGATCGAGGTTTGAGGTTTGGGGTTGAGGTTTGGGGTTTGAGGTTTGGGGTTTTGGGTTCGAGTTTTGGGGTGTGGGGTTGAGGTTTGGGGTTAAGGTTTGGGGTTGAGGTTTGGAGTTGAGGTTTGGGGTTGAGGTTTGGGGTTGAGGTTTGGGGTTGAGGTTTGGGGTTGAGGTTTGGGGTTGAGGTTTGGGGTTGAGGTTTGGGGTTTGAGGTTAGGGATCTGGGGTTCAAAGTCTGAGGTTTGGGATTCGAGGTTAGGGATTTGGGGTTCAAAGTCTGAGGTTTGGGATTCGAGGTTTGAGGTTTTGGGTTGAGGGTTGGGGTTTGAGTTTGGGGATTGGGGTTCGGGGTTTTAGGTTTGGTGTTTGTGGTGTTTGGATTGGGTGAAATGTTGCATTCGTGCAAAACGGCGAATTATGAGAATCAAATTGCTGTTTTAAACTTGTTAAGACATAAAAAACGCTGTTTTCAGCTAATCAAACTGATGAATTTCTTTTGTTGGAAACTGCGAATTTTTGTGAAATCACTTTAAAACGCTGTTTTCAACTAGTCAAACTGATAAATTCATGTTTATTTCGTGAGAAACGGCGATTTAAGAGAAATGACGATAAAATTGCTGTTTTAAACTTGCAAAAACATAGAAAAACGCTGTTTTCAACTATTCAAACAGATAAATTCATGTTTCTTTCCTTCGAAACGGTGGATTTTTGTGAAATCACGATAAAACTGCTGTTTTAAACTAGCAAAATACGCTGTTTTCAACAATCTAAACTGACGTATTTAATATGCTGTTTTAAACTTGCAAGAACATAGAAAACGCTGTTTTCAACTATTCAAACTGATAAATTCATGTTTCTTTCGTGCAAAACGGCGATTTATGAGAAATGACGATAAAATTGCTGTTTTAAACTTGCAAAAACATAGAAAAAAGCTGTTTTCAACTATTCAAACTGATAAATTCATGTTTCTTTCGCGCGAAACGGCGATTTATAAGAAATGACGATAAAATTGCAGTCTTAAGCTTGCAAAAATATAGAAAAACGCTGTTTTGGACTATTCAAACTGACAAATTCATGTTTCTTTCGTGTGAAACGGCGATTTATGAGAAATGACGATAAAATTGCTGTTTTAAACTTGCAAAAACATAGAAAAACGCTGTTTTCAAATATTCAAACTGATAAATTCATGTTTCTTACGTTCGGAACGGTGGATTTTTGTGAAATCACGATGAAACTGCTGTTTTAAACTAGCAAAACCAAGAAAACGCTGTTTTCAACAATCTAAACTGACGTATTTAGAATGCTGTTTTAAACTTGCAAAAACATAGAAAACGTTGTTTTGAACTATCCAAACTGACAAATTCAGTTTTGTGGTTTGGGGTTCGAGGTTTGAGGTTTTGGGTTGAGGGTTGGGGTTTGAGTTTGGGGATTGGGGTTCGGGGTTTTAGGTTTGGTGTTTGTGGTGTTTGGATTGGGTGAAATGTTTCATTCGTGCGAAACGGCGAATTATGAGATTCAAATTGCTGTTTTAAACTTGTAAAAACATAAAAAACGCTGTTTTCAGCTAATCAAACTGATTAATTTCTTTTGTTGGAAACTGCGGATTTTTGTGAAATCACGATAAAACGCTGTTTTCAAATAGTCAAACTGATAAATTCATGTTTATTTCGTGAGAAACGGCGATTTAAGAGAAATGACGATAAAATTGCTGTTTTAAACTTGCAAAAACATAGAAAAACGCTGTTTTCAACTATTCAAACAGATAAATTCATGTTTCTTTTCTTCGAAACGGTGGATTTTTGTGAAATCACGATAAAACTGCTGTTTTAAACTAGCAAAATACGCTGTTTTCAACAATCTAAACTGACGTATTTAAAATGCTGTTTTAAACTTGCAAAAACATAGAAAAAGCTGTTTTGAACTATCCAAACTGACAAATTCATGTTTCTTTCGTGCGAAACGGTGATTTATGAGAAATGACGTTAAAATTGCTGTTTTAAACTTGCAAAAACATAGAAAAACGCTGTTTTGGACTATTCAAACTGACAAATTCATGTTTCTTTCGTGTGAAACGGCGATTTATGAGAAATGACGATAAAATTGCTGTTTTAAACTTGCAAAAACATAGAAAAACGCTGTTTTGAACTATTCAAACTGATAAATTCATGTTTCTTTCCTTCGAAACAGTGGATTTTTGTGAAATCACGATAAAACTGCTGTTTTAAACTAGCAAAATACGCTGTTTTCAACAATCTAAACTGACGTATTTAAAATGCTGTTTTAAACTTGCAAGAACATAGAAAACGCTGTTTTCAACTATTCAAACTGATAAATTCATGTTTCTTACGTGCGAAACGGCGATTTATGAGAAATGACGATAAAATTGCTGTTTTAAACTTGCAAAAACATAGAAAAACGCTGTTTTCAACTATTCAAACTGATAAATTCATGTTTCTTTCGTGCGAAACGGCGATTTATAAGAAATGACGATAAAATTGCTGTTTTAAACTCGCAAAAACATAGAAAAACGCTGTTTTCAACTATTCAAACAGATAAATTCATGTTTCTTTCCTTCGAAACGGTGGATTTTTGTGAAATAACGATAAAACTGCTGTTTTAAACTAGCAAAATACGCTGTTTTCAACAATCTAAACTGACGTATTTAAAATGCTGTTTTAAACTTGCAAATACATAGAAAACGCTGTTTTGAACTATCCAAACTGACAAATTCATGTTTCTTTCGTGCGAAACGGCGATTTATGAGAAATGACGATAAAATTGCTGTTTTAAACTTGCAAAAACATAGAAAAACGCTATTTTCAACTACTCAAACTGATAAATTCATGTTTCTTTCGTGCGTAACGGCGATTTATGAGAAACAACGATAAAATTGTTGTTTTAAACTTGCAAAAACATAGAAAAACGCTGTTTTCAACTTTCAAACTGATAAATTCATGTTTCTTTCGTGCAAAACGGCGATTTATGAGAAATGTCGATAAAATTGCTGTTTTAAACTTGCAGAAACATAGAAAACGCTGTTTTGAACTATTCAAACTGACAAATTCATGTTTCTTTCGTGCGAAACGGCGATTAATGAGAAATGACGATAAAATTGCTGTTTTAAACTCGCAAAAACATAGAAAAACGCTGTTTTCAACTATTCAAACAGATAAATTCATGTTTCTTTCCTTCGAAACGGTGGATTTTTGTGAAATAACGATAAAACTGCTGTTTTAAACTAGCAAAATACGCTGTTTTCAACAATCTAAACTGACGTATTTAAAATGCTGTTTTAAACTTGCAAATACATAGAAAACGCTGTTTTGAACTATCCAAACTGACAAATTCATGTTTCTTTCGTGCGAAACGGCGATTTATGAGAAATGACGATAAAATTGCTGTTTTAAACTTGCAAAAACATAGAAAAACGCCGTTTTCAACTATTCAAACTGATAAATTCATGTTTCTTTCCTTCGAAACAGTAGATTTTTGTGAAATCACGATAAAACTGCTGTTTTAAACTAGCAAAATACGCTGTTTTCAACAATCTAAACTGACGTATTTAAAATGCTGTTTTAAACTTGCAAGAACATAGAAAACGCTGTTTTCAACTATTCAAACTGATAAATTCATGTTTCTTTCGTGCGAAACGGCGATTTATGAGAAATGACGATAAAATTGCTGTTTTAAACTTGCAAAAACATAGAAAAACGCTGTTTTGGACTATTCAAACTGACAAATTCATGTTTCTTTCGTGTGAAACGGCGATTTATGAGAAATGACGATAAAATTGTGGTTTTAAACTTGCAAAAACATAGAAAAATGCTGTTTTGAACTACTCAAACTGACAAATTCATGTTTCTTTCGTGCGAAACGGCGATTTATGAAAAATGACGATAAAATTGCTGTTTTAAACTTGCAAAAACATAGAAAAACGCTGTTTTCAACTATTCAAACTGATAAATTCATGTTTCTTACGTTCGAAACGGTGGATTTTTATGAAATCACGATAAAATTGCTGTTTTAAACTTGCAAAAACATAGAAAAACGATGTTTTCAACTTTTCAAACTGACAAATTCATGTTTCTTCCGTGCGAAACGGCGATTTATGAGAAATGACGATAAAATTGCTGTTTTAAACTTGCAAAAACATAGAAAAACGCTGTTTTCAACTTTCAAACTGATAAATTCATGTTTCTTTCGTGCGAAACGGCGATTTATGAGAAATGACGATAAAATTGCTGTTCTAAACTTGCAGAAACATAGAAAAACGCTATTTTCAACTACTCAAACTGATAAATTCATGTTTCTTTCGTGCGTAACGGCGATTTATGAAAAAAAACTATAAAATTGCTGTTTTAAACTTGCAAAAACATAGAAAAACGCTGTTTTCAACTATTCAAACTGATAAATTCATGTTTCTTCCGTGCGAAACGGCGATTTATGAGAAATGACGATAAAATTGCTGTTTTAAACTAGCAAAAACATAGAAAAACGCTGTTTTCAACTATTCAAACTGATAAATTCATGTTTCTTTCGTGCGAAACGGCGATTTATGAGAAATGACGATAAAATTGCTGTTTTAAACTTGCAAAAACATAGAAAAACGCTGTTTTTTACAATTCAAACTGACAAATTCATGTTTCTTCCGTGCAAAACGGCGATTTATGAGAAATGACGATAAAATTGCTGTTTTAAACTCGCAAAAACATAGAAAAACGCTGTTTTCAACTATTTAAACTGACAAATTCATGTTTCTTCCTTGCGAAACGGCGATTTATGAGAAATGACGATAAAATTGCTGTTTTAAACTTGCGAAAACATAGAAAAACGCTATTTTTAACAACTCAAACTGATAAATTCATGTTTCTTCCGTGAGAAACGGCGATTTAAGAGAAATGACGATAAAATTGCTGTTTTAAACTTGCAAAAACATAGAAAAACGCTGTTTTCAACTATTCAAACAGATAAATTCATGTTTCTTTCCTTCGAAACGGTGGATTTTTGTGAAATCACGATAAAACTGCTGTTTTAAACTAGCAAAATACGCTGTTTTCAACAATCTAAGCTGACGTATTTAAAATGCTGTTTTAAACTTGCAAAAACATAGAATACGCTGTTTTGAACTATCCAAACTGACAAATTCATGTTTCTTTCGTGCGAAACGGCGATTTATGAGAAATAACGATAAAATTGCTGTTTTAAACTTGTAAAAACATAGAAAAACGCCGTTTTTAACTATTCAAACTGATAAATTCATGTTTCTTTCCTTCGAAACAGTGGATTTTTGTGAAATCACGATAAAACCGCTGTTTTAAACTAGCTAAATACGCTGTTTTCAACAATCTAAACTGACGTATTTAAAATGCTGTTTTAAACTTGCAAAAACATAGAAAACGCTGTTTTCAACTATTCAAACTGATAAATTCATGTTTTTTCGTGCGAAACTGCGATTTATGAGAAATGACGATAAAATTGCTGTTTTAAACTTGCAAAAACATAGAAAAACGCTGTTTTGAACTATTCAAACTGACAAATTCATGTTTCTTTCGTGTGAAACGGCGATTTATGAGAAATGACGATAAAATTGCTGTTTTAAACTTGCAAAAACCTAGGAAAACGCTGTTTTGAACTATTCAAACTGACAAATTCATGTTTCTTTCGTGTGAAACGGCGATTTATGAGAAATGACGATAAAATTGCTGTTTTAAACTTGCTAAAACATAGAAAAACGCTGTTTTTAACTATTCAAACTGATAAATTCAGGTTTCTTTCGTTCGAAACGGTGGATTTTTGTGAAATCACGATAAAACAGCTGTTTTAAACTTTCAAAAACATAGAAAACAGCTGTTTTGAACTATTCGAACTGATAAATTCATGTTTCTTCCGTGCGAAACGGCGATTTATGAGAAATGACGATAAAATTGCTGTTTTAAACTAGCAAAAACATAGAAAAACGCTGTTTTCAACTATTCAAACTGATAAATCCATGTTTCTTTCGTGCGAAACGGCGATTTATGAGAAATGACGATAAAATTGCTGTTTTAAACTTGCAAAAACATAGAAAAACGCTGTTTTGAACTATTTAAACTGACAAATTCATGTTTCTTTCGTGTGAAACGGCAATTTATGAGAAATGACGATAAAATTGCTGTTTTAAACTTGCAAAAACCTAAGAAAACGCTGTTTTGAACTATTCAAACTGACAAATTCATGTTTCTTTCGTGTGAAACGGCGATTTATGAGAAATGACGATTAAATTGCTGTTTTAAACTTGCTAAAACATAGTAAAACGCTGTTTTTAACTATTCAAACTGATAAATTCAGGTTTCTTTCGTTTGAAACGGTGGATTTTTGTGAAATCACGATAAAACTGCTGTTTTAAACTTTCAAAAACATAGAAAACAGCTGTTTTGAACTATTCAAACTGACAAATTCATGTTTCTTTCGTGTGAAACGGCGATTTATGAGAAATGACGATAAAATTGCTGTTTTAAACTTGCAAAAACATAGAAAAACGCTGTTTTGAACTATTCAAACTGATAAATTCATGTTTCTTTCGTGTGAAACGGCGATTTATGAGAAATGACGATAAAATTGCTGTTTTAAACTTGCACGAACATAGAAAAACGCTGTTTTGAACTATTCAAACTGATAAATTCATGTTTCTTTCGTGTGAAACGGCGATTTATGAGAAATGACGATAAAATTGCTGTTTTAAACTTGCAAGAACATAGAAAAACGCTGTTTTCAACTATTCAAACTGATAAATTCATGTTTCTTTCGTGTGAAACGGCGATTTATGAGAAATGACGATAAAATTGCTGTTTTAAACTTGCAAAAACATAGAAAAACGCTGTTTTGAACTATTCAAACTGACAAATTCATGTTTCTTTCGTGTGAAACGGCGATTTATGAGAAATGACGATAAAATTGCTGTTTTAAACTTGCAAAAACATAGAAAAACGCTGTTTTTAACTATTCAAACTGATAAATTCAGGTTTCTTTCGTTCGAAACGGTAGATTTTTGTGAAATCACGATAAAACTGTTGTTTTAAACTTGCAAAAACATAGAAAAACGCTGTTTTGAACTATTCAAACTGACAAATTCATGTTTCTTTCGTGTGAAACAGTGATTTATGAGAAATGACGATTATATTGCTGTTTTAAACTTGCAAAAACATAGAAAAACGCTGTTTTCAACTATTCAAACTGATAAATTCATGTTTCTTTCGTGTGAAACGGCGATTTATGAGAAATGACGATAAAATTGCTGTTTTAAACTTGCAAAAACATAGAAAAACGCAGTTTTGAACTATTCAAACTGACAAATTCATGTTTCTTTCGTGTGAAACCGTGATTTATGAGAAATGACGATAAAATTACTGTTTTAAACTTGCAAAAACATAGAAAAACGCTGTTTTGAACTATTCAAACTGACAAATTCAGGTTTCTTTCGTGCGAAACGGCGATTTATGAGAAATGACGATAAAATTGCTGTTTTAAATTTGCAAAAACATAGAAAAACGCTGATTTGAACTATTCAAACTGATAAATTCATGTTTCTTCCGTGCGAAACGGTGATTTATGAGAAATGACGATAATATTGCTGTTTTAAACTTGAAAAAACATAGAAAAACGCTGTTTTCAACTATTCAAACTGACAAATTCATGTTTCTTCCGTGCGAAACGGCGATTTATGAAAAACAACGATAAAATTGCTGTTTTAAACTTGCAAAAACATAGAAAAACGCTGTTTTCAACTTTCAAACTGATAAATTCATCTTTCTTTCGTGCGTAACGGCGATTTATGAAAAACAACGATAAAATTGCTGTTTTAAACTTGCAAAAACATAGAAAAACGCTGTTTTCAACTTTCAAACTGATAAATTCATTTTTCTTTCGTGCGAAACGGCGATTTATGAGAAATGACGATAAAATTGCTGTTTAAAACTTGCAAAAACATAGAAAAACGCTGTTTTCAAATATTCAAACTGATAAATTCAGGTTTCTTTCGTGCGAAACGGCGATTTATGAAAAATGACGATAAAATTGCTGTTTTAAATTCGCAAAAACATAGAAAAACGCTGTTTTGAACTATTCAAACTGACAAATTCATGTTTCTTTCGTGCGAAACGGCGATTTATGAGAAATGACGAAAAAATTGCTGTTTTAAACTTGCAAAAACATAGAAAAACGCTGTTTTCAACTATTCAAACTGATAAATTCATGTTTCTTTCGTGCGAAACGGCGATTTATGAGAAATGACGATAAAATTGCAGTTTTAAACCTGCAAAAACATAGAAAAGCGCTGTTTTGAACTATTCAAACTGACAAATTATGTTTCTTTCGTGTAAAACGGCGATTTATGAGAAATGACGATAAAATTGCTGTTTTAAACTTGCAAAAACATAGAAAAACGCTGTTTTGAACTATTCAAACTGATAAATTCACGTTTCTTACGTTCGAAACGGTGGATTTTTGTGAAATCACGATAAAATTGCTGTTTTAAACTTGCAAAAACATAGAAAAACGCTGTTTTCAACTATTCAAACTGACAAATTCATGTTTCTTCCTTGCAAAACAGCGATTTATGAGAAATGACGATAAAATTGCTGTTTTAAACTTGCAAAAACATAGAAAAACGCTATTTTCAACTACTCAAACTGATAAATTCATGATCTTTCATGCGTAATGGCGATTTATGAGAAATGACGATGAAACTGCTGTTTTAAACTAGCAAAACCAAGAAAACGCTGTTTTCAACAATCTAAACTGACGTATTTAAAATGCTGTTTTAAACTTGCAAAAAAATTGTAAACGCTGTTTTGAACTATCCAAACTGACAAATTAAGTTTTGTTGTTTGGGGCTCGAGGTTTCAGGTTTGGGGTTTGGGGTTCGAGTTTTGGGGTTTGGGGTTGAGGTTTGGGGTTTGAGGTTTGGGGTTTGGGGTTCGAGTTTTGGGGTTTGGGGTTGAGGTTTGGGGTTGAGGTTTGGGGTTGAGGTTTGGGGTTGAGGTTTGGGGTTGAGGTTTATGGTTGAGGTTTGGGGTTGAGGTTTGGGGTTGAGGTTTGGGGTTGAGGTTTGTGGTTGAGGTTTGGGGTTTGAGGTTAGGGATTTAGGGTTCGAAGTTTGAGGTTTGGGGTTTGAGGTTTGGGGTTGGGGGTTCGAGTTTTGGGGTTTGGGGTTGAGGTTTGGGGTTGAGGTTTGGGGTTTGAGGTTAGGGATTTGGGGTTCGAAGTTTGAGGTTTGGGGTTTGAGGTTTGGGGTTGGGGGTTCGAGTTTTGGGGTTTGGGGTTAAGGTTTGGGGTTGAGGTTTGGGGTTGAGGTTTGGGGTTGAGGTTTGGGGTTGAGGTTTGTGGTGGAGGTTTGGGGTTGAAGTTTGGGGTTGAGGTGTGGGGTTTGAGTTTAGGGATTGGGGTTCGGGGTTTTAGGTTTGGTGTTTGTGGTGTTTGGATTGGGTGAAATGTTTCTTTCGTTCGAAACGGCGAATTATGAGATTCAAATTGCTGTTTTAAACTTGTAAAAACATAAAAAACGCTGTTTTCAGCTAATCAAACTGATGAATTTCTTTTGTTGGAAACTGCGGATTTTTGTGAAATCACGATAAAATGCTGTTTTCAACTAGTCAAACTGATAAATTCATGTTTCTTTCGTGAGAAACGGCGATTTAAAAGAAATGACGATAAAATTGCTGTTTTAAACTTGCAAAAACAAAGAAAAACGCTGTTTTCAACTATTCAAACAGACAAATTCATGTTTCTTTCCTTCGAAACGGTGGATTTGTCTGAAATCACGATAAAACTACTGTTTTAAACTAGCAAAATACGCTGTTTTCAACAATCTAAACTGACGTATTTAAAATGCTCTTTTAAACTTGCAAAAACATAGAAAACGCTGTTTTGAACTATCCAAACTGACAAATTCATGTTTCTTTCGTGCGAAACGGCGATTTATGAGAAATAACGATAAAATTGCTGTTTTAAACTTGCAAAAACATAGAAAAACGCCGTTTTCAACTATTCAAACTGATAAATTCATGTTTCTTTCCTTCGAAACAGTGGATTTTTGTGAAATCACGATAAAACTGCTATTTTAAACTAGCAAAATACGCTGTTTTCAACAATCTAAACTGACGTATTTAAAATGCTGTTTTAAACTTGCAAGAACATAGAAAACGCTGTTTTCAACTATTCAAACTGATAAATTCATGTTTCTTTCGTGCGAAACGGCGATTTATGAGAAATGACGATAAAATTGCTGTTTTAAACTTGCAGAAACATAGAAAAACGCTGTTTTCAACTATTCAAACTGATAAATTCATGTTTCTTCCGTGCGAAACGGCGATTTATGAGAAATGACGATAAGATTGCTGTTTTAAACTTGCAAAAACATAGAAAAACGCTGTTTTCAACTATTCAAACTGACAAATTCATGTTTCTTCCGTGCGAAACGGCGATTTATGAGAAATGACGATAAAATTGCTGTTTTAAACTTGCAAAAACATAGAAAAACGCTGTTTTCAACTATTCAAACTGATAAATTCATGTTTCTTTCGTGCGAAACGGCGATTTATGAGAAATGACGATAAAATTGTTGTTTTAAACTTGCAAAAACATAGAAAAACGCTGTTTTTTTACTATTCAAACTGACAAATTCATGTTTTTTCCGTGCGAAACGGCGATTTATGAGAAATGACGATAAAATTGCTGTTTTAAACTCGCAAAAACACAGAAAAACGCTCTTTTCAACTATTCAAACTGATAAATTCATGTTTCTTCCGTGCGAAACGGCGATTTATGAGAAATGACGATAAAATTGCTGTTTAAACTCGCAAAAACATAGATAAACGCTGTTTTCAACTATTTAAACTGACAAATTCATGTTTCTTCCTTGCGAAACGGCGATTTATGAGAAATGACGATAAAATTGCTGTTTTAAATTTGCAAAAACATAGAAAAACGCTATTTTTAACAACTCAAACTGATAAATTAATGTTTCTTTCGTGCGAAACGGCGATTTACGAGAAATGACGATAAAATAGCTGTTTTAAACTCGCAAAAACATAGAAATACGCTGTTTTCAACTATTCAAACTGATAAATTCATGTTTCTTCCGTGCGAAACGGCGATTTATGAGAAATGACGATAAAATTGCTGTTTTAAACTCGCAAAAACATAGAAAAACGCTGTTTTCAACTATTTAAACTGACAAATTCATGTTTCTTCCTTGCGAAACGGCGATTTACGAGAAATGACGATAAAATTGCTGTTTTAAATTTGCAAAAACATAGAAAAACGCTATTTTTAACAACTCAAACTGATAAATTAATGTTTCTTTCGTGCGAAACGGCGATTTATGAGAAATGACGATAAAATAGCTGTTTTAAACTTGCAAAAACAAGAAAAACGCTGTTTTCAACTATTCAAACTGATAAATTCATGTTTCTTTAGTTCTAAACGGTGGATTTTTGTGACATCACGATGAAACTGCTGTTTTAAACTAGCAAAACCAAGAAAACGCTGTTTTCAACAATCTAAACTGACGTATTTAGAATGCTGTTTTAAACTTGCAAAAACATAGAAAACGCTGTTTTGAACTATCCAAACTGACAAATTCAGTTTAGTGGTTTGGGGTTCGAGGTTTGAGGTTTGGGGTTGAGGTTTGTGGTTGAGGTTTGGGGTTTGAGGTTTGGGGTTTGGGTTCGAGTTCTGGGGTCTGGGGTTGAGGTTTGTGGTTTGAGGTTTGGGGTTCGCTGTTTTAAGTTTGGGGTTGGGGTTCGGTGTTTGAGGTTTGGGGTTTGGGGTTCGGGGTTTGAGGTTTGGGGTTCGAGGTTTGAGGTTTGGGGTTGAGGTTTGGGGTTTGAGGTTTGGGGTTGGGGGTTCGAGTTTTGGGGTTTGGGGTTGAGGTTTGGGGTTGAGGTTTGGGGTTGAGGATTGGGGTTGAGGTTTGTGTTTGAGGTTTGGGGTTGAGGTTTATGGTTGAGGTTTGGGGTTGAGGTTTGGGGTTTGAGGTTAGGGATTTGGGGTTCGAAGTTTGAGGTTTGGGGTTTGAAATTTGGGGTTGGGGGTTCGAGTTTTGGGGTTTGGGGTTAAGGTTTGGGGTTGAGGTTTGGGGTTGAGGTTTGGGGTTGAGGTTTGGGGTTGAGGTTTGGGGTTGAGGTTTGGGGTTGAGGTTTGGGGTTGAGGTTTGGAATTGAGGTTTGGGGTTTGAGGTTAGAGATTTGTGGTTCGAAATCTGATGTTTGGTATTCGAGGTTTGAGGTTTTGGGTCGAGTTTGGGGATTGGGGTTCGGGGTTTTAGGTTTGGTGTTTGTGTTGTTTGGATTGGGTGAAATGTTTCTTTCGTGCGAAACGGCGAATTATGAGATTCAAATTGCTGTTTTAAACTTGTAAAAACATAAAAAACGCTGTTTTCAGCTAATCAAACTGATGAATTTCTTTTGTTGGAAACTGCGGATTTTTGTGAAATCACGATAAAACGCTGTTTTCAACTAGTCAAACTGATAAATTCATGTTTCTTTCGTGAGAAACGGCGATTTAAGAGAAATGACGATAAAATTGCAGTTTTAAACTTGAAAAAACATAGAAAAACGCTGTTTTCAACTATTCAAACAGATAAATTCATGTTTCTTTCCTTCGAAACGGTGGATTTTTGTGAAATCACGATAAAACTGCTGTTTTAAACTAGCAAAATACGCTGTTTTCTTCAATCTAAACTGACGTATTTAAAATGCTGTTTACACTTGCAAAAACATAGAAAACGCTGTTTTGAACTATCTAAACTGACAAATTCATGTTTATTTCGTGCGAAACGGCGATTTATGAGAAATGACGATAAAATTGCTGTTTTAAACTTGCAAAAACATAGAAAAAAGCCGTTGTCAACTATTCAAACTGATAAATTCATGTTTCTTTCCTTCGAAACAGTGGATTTTTGTGAAATCACGATAAAACTGCTGTTTTACACTAGCAAAATACGCTGTTTTCAACAATCTAAACTGACGTATTTAAAATGCTGTTTTAAACTTGCAAGAACATAGAAAACGCTGTTTTCAACTATTCAAACTGATAAATTCATGTTTCTTTCGTGCGAAACGGCGATTTATGAGAAATGACGATAAAATTGCTGTTTTAAACTTGCAAAAACATAGAAAAACGCTATTTTGGACTATTCAAACTGAAAATTCATGTTTCTTTCGTGTGAAACGGCGATTTATGAGAAATGACGATAAAATTGCTGTTTTAAACTCGCAAAAACATAGAAAAAAGCTGTTTTCAACTATTCAAACTGATAAATTCATGTTTCTTACGTTCGAAACGGTGGATTTTTGTGAAATCACGATGAAATTGCTGTTTTAAACTTGCAAAAACATAGAAAAACGCTGTTTTCAACTTTTCAAACTGACAAATTCATGTTTCTTCCGTGCGAAACGGCGATTTATGAGAAATGACGATAAAATTGCTGTTTTAAACTTGCAAAAACATAGAAAAACGCTATTTTCAACTACTCAAACTGATAAATTCATGTTTCTTTCGTGCGTAACGCCGATTTATGAAAAACAACGATAAAATTGCTGTTTTAAACATGCAAAAACATAGAAAAACGCTGTTTTCAACTTTCAAACTGATAAATTCATGTTTCTTCCGTGCGAAACGGCGATTTATGAGAAATGACGATAAAATTGCTGTTTTAAACTTGCAGAAACATAGAAAAACGCTGTTTTCAACTATTCAAACTGATAAATTCATGTTTCTTCCGTGCGAAACGGTGATTCATGAGAAATGACGATAAGATTGCTGTTTTAAACTTGCAAAAACATAGAAAAACACTGTTTTCAACTATTCAAACTGACAAATTCATGTTTCTTCCGTGCGAAACGGCGATTTATGAGAAATGACGATAAAATTGCTGTTTTAAACTTGCAAAAACATAGAAAAACGATGTTTTCAACTATTCAAACTGATAAATTCATGTTTCTTTCGTGCGAAACGGCGATTTATGAGAAATGACGATAAAATTGCTGTTTTAAACTTGCAAAAACATAGAAAAACGATGTTTTCAACTATTCAAACTGACAAATTCATGTTTCTTCCGTGCGAAACGGCGATTTATGAGAAATGACGATAAAATTGCTGTTTTAAACTCGCAAAAACATATAAAAACGCTGTTTTCAACTATTCAAACTGATAAATTCATGTTTCTTACGTTCGAAACGGTGGACTTTTGTGAAATCACGATAAAATTTCTGTTTTAAACTTGCAAAAACATAGAAAAACGCTGTTTTCAACTATTCAAACTGACAAATTCATGTTTCTTTCGTGTGAAATGGCGATTTATGAGAAATGACGATAAAATTGCTGTTTTAAACATGAAAAAACATAGAAAAACGCTGTTTTTAACTATTCAAACTGATAAATTCATGTTTCTTTCGTGTGAAACGGCTATTTATGAGCAATGACGATAAAATTGCTGTTTTAAACTTGCAAAAACATAGAAAAACGCTGTTTTTAACTATTCAAACTGATAAATTCTGGTTTCTTTCGTTCGAAACGGTGGATTTTTGTGAAATCACGATAAAACTGCTGTTATAAACTTGCAAAAACATAGAAAAACGCTGTTTTGAACTATTCAAACTGATAAATTCATGTTTCTTTCGTGTGAAACGGCGATTTATGAGAAATGACGATAAAATTGCTGTTTTAAACTTGCAAAAACATAGAAAAACGCTGTTTTTAACTATTCAAACTGATAAATTCAGGTTTCTTTCGTGTGAAACGGCGATTTATGAGAAATGACGATAAAATTTCTGTTTTAAACTTGCAAAAACATAGAAAAACGCTGTTTTTAACTATTCAAACTGACAAATTCATGTTTCTTTCGTGTGAAACGGCGTTTTATGAGAAATGACGATAAAATTGCTGTTTTAAACTTGCAAAAACATAGAAAAACGCTGTTTTGAACTATTCAAACTGACAAATTCATGTTTCTTTCGTGTGAAACGGCGATTTATGAGAAATGACGATAAAATTGCTGTTTTAAACTTGCAAAAACATAGAAAAACGCTGTTTTTAACTATTCAAACTGATAAATTCATGTTTCTTACGTTCGAAACGGTGGACTTTTGTGAAATCACGATAAAATTTCTGTTTTAAACTTGCAAAAACATAGAAAAACGCTGTTTTCAACTATTCAAACTGACAAATTCATGTTTCTTTCGTGTGAAATGGCGATTTATGAGAAATGACGATAAAATTGCTGTTTTAAACATGAAAAAACATAGAAAAACGCTGTTTTTAACTATTCAAACTGATAAATTCATGTTTCTTTCGTGTGAAACGGCTATTTATGAGCAATGACGATAAAATTGCTGTTTTAAACTTGCAAAAACATAGAAAAACGCTGTTTTTAACTATTCAAACTGATAAATTCTGGTTTCTTTCGTTCGAAACGGTGGATTTTTGTGAAATCACGATAAAACTGCTGTTATAAACTTGCAAAAACATAGAAAAACGCTGTTTTGAACTATTCAAACTGATAAATTCATGTTTCTTTCGTGTGAAACGGCGATTTATGAGAAATGACGATAAAATTGCTGTTTTAAACTTGCAAAAACATAGAAAAACGCTGTTTTTAACTATTCAAACTGATAAATTCAGGTTTCTTTCGTGTGAAACGGCGATTTATGAGAAATGACGATAAAATTTCTGTTTTAAACTTGCAAAAACATAGAAAAACGCTGTTTTTAACTATTCAAACTGACAAATTCATGTTTCTTTCGTGTGAAACGGCGTTTTATGAGAAATGACGATAAAATTGCTGTTTTAAACTTGCAAAAACATAGAAAAACGCTGTTTTGAACTATTCAAACTGACAAATTCATGTTTCTTTCGTGTGAAACGGCGATTTATGAGAAATGACGATAAAATTGCTGTTTTAAACTTGCAAAAACATAGAAAAACGCTGTTTTTAACTATTCAAACTGATAAATTCATGTTTCTTACGTTCGAAACGGTGGACTTTTGTGAAATCACGATAAAATTTCTGTTTTAAACTTGCAAAAACATAGAAAAACGCTGTTTTCAACTATTCAAACTGACAAATTCATGTTTCTTTCGTGTGAAATGGCGATTTATGAGAAATGACGATAAAATTGCTGTTTTAAACATGAAAAAACATAGAAAAACGCTGTTTTTAACTATTCAAACTGATAAATTCATGTTTCTTTCGTGTGAAACGGCTATTTATGAGCAATGACGATAAAATTGCTGTTTTAAACTTGCAAAAACATAGAAAAACGCTGTTTTTAACTATTCAAACTGATAAATTCTGGTTTCTTTCGTTCGAAACGGTGGATTTTTGTGAAATCACGATAAAACTGCTGTTATAAACTTGCAAAAACATAGAAAAACGCTGTTTTGAACTATTCAAACTGATAAATTCATGTTTCTTTCGTGTGAAACGGCGATTTATGAGAAATGACGATAAAATTGCTGTTTTAAACTTGCAAAAACATAGAAAAACGCTTTTTTTAACTATTCAAACTGATAAATTCAGGTTTCTTTCGTGTGAAACGGCGATTTATGAGAAATGACGATAAAATTTCTGTTTTAAACTTGCAAAAACATAGAAAAACGCTGTTTTTAACTATTCAAACTGACAAATTCATGTTTCTTTCGTGTGAAACGGCGTTTTATGAGAAATGACGATAAAATTGCTGTTTTAAACTTGCAAAAACATAGAAAAACGCTGTTTTGAACTATTCAAACTGACAAATTCATGTTTCTTTCGTGTGAAACGGCGATTTATGAGAAATGACGATAAAATTGCTGTTTTAAACTTGCAAAAACATAGAAAAACGCTGTTTTTAACAACTCAAACTGATAAATTAATGTTTCTTTCGTGCGAAACGGCGATTTACGAGAAATGACGATAAAATAGCTGTTTTAAACTCGCAAAAACATAGAAATACGCTGTTTTCAACTATTCAAACTGATAAATTCATGTTTCTTCCGTGCGAAACGGCGATTTATGAGAAATGACGATAAAATTGCTGTTTTAAACTCGCAAAAACATAGAAAAACGCTGTTTTCAACTATTTAAACTGACAAATTCATGTTTCTTCCTTGCGAAACGGCGATTTACGAGAAATGACGATAAAATTGCTGTTTTAAATTTGCAAAAACATAGAAAAACGCTATTTTTAACAACTCAAACTGATAAATTAATGTTTCTTTCGTGCGAAACGGCGATTTATGAGAAATGACGATAAAATAGCTGTTTTAAACTTGCAAAAACAAGAAAAACGCTGTTTTCAACTATTCAAACTGATAAATTCATGTTTCTTTAGTTCTAAACGGTGGATTTTTGTGACATCACGATGAAACTGCTGTTTTAAACTAGCAAAACCAAGAAAACGCTGTTTTCAACAATCTAAACTGACGTATTTAGAATGCTGTTTTAAACTTGCAAAAACATAGAAAACGCTGTTTTGAACTATCCAAACTGACAAATTCAGTTTAGTGGTTTGGGGTTCGAGGTTTGAGGTTTGGGGTTGAGGTTTGTGGTTGAGGTTTGGGGTTTGAGGTTTGGGGTTTGGGTTCGAGTTCTGGGGTCTGGGGTTGAGGTTTGTGGTTTGAGGTTTGGGGTTCGCTGTTTTAAGTTTGGGGTTGGGGTTCGGTGTTTGAGGTTTGGGGTTTGGGGTTCGGGGTTTGAGGTTTGGGGTTCGAGGTTTGAGGTTTGGGGTTGAGGTTTGGGGTTTGAGGTTTGGGGTTGGGGGTTCGAGTTTTGGGGTTTGGGGTTGAGGTTTGGGGTTGAGGTTTGGGGTTGAGGATTGGGGTTGAGGTTTGTGTTTGAGGTTTGGGGTTGAGGTTTATGGTTGAGGTTTGGGGTTGAGGTTTGGGGTTTGAGGTTAGGGATTTGGGGTTCGAAGTTTGAGGTTTGGGGTTTGAAATTTGGGGTTGGGGGTTCGAGTTTTGGGGTTTGGGGTTAAGGTTTGGGGTTGAGGTTTGGGGTTGAGGTTTGGGGTTGAGGTTTGGGGTTGAGGTTTGGGGTTGAGGTTTGGGGTTGAGGTTTGGGGTTGAGGTTTGGAATTGAGGTTTGGGGTTTGAGGTTAGAGATTTGTGGTTCGAAATCTGATGTTTGGTATTCGAGGTTTGAGGTTTTGGGTCGAGTTTGGGGATTGGGGTTCGGGGTTTTAGGTTTGGTGTTTGTGTTGTTTGGATTGGGTGAAATGTTTCTTTCGTGCGAAACGGCGAATTATGAGATTCAAATTGCTGTTTTAAACTTGTAAAAACATAAAAAACGCTGTTTTCAGCTAATCAAACTGATGAATTTCTTTTGTTGGAAACTGCGGATTTTTGTGAAATCACGATAAAACGCTGTTTTCAACTAGTCAAACTGATAAATTCATGTTTCTTTCGTGAGAAACGGCGATTTAAGAGAAATGACGATAAAATTGCAGTTTTAAACTTGAAAAAACATAGAAAAACGCTGTTTTCAACTATTCAAACAGATAAATTCATGTTTCTTTCCTTCGAAACGGTGGATTTTTGTGAAATCACGATAAAACTGCTGTTTTAAACTAGCAAAATACGCTGTTTTCTTCAATCTAAACTGACGTATTTAAAATGCTGTTTACACTTGCAAAAACATAGAAAACGCTGTTTTGAACTATCTAAACTGACAAATTCATGTTTATTTCGTGCGAAACGGCGATTTATGAGAAATGACGATAAAATTGCTGTTTTAAACTTGCAAAAACATAGAAAAAAGCCGTTGTCAACTATTCAAACTGATAAATTCATGTTTCTTTCCTTCGAAACAGTGGATTTTTGTGAAATCACGATAAAACTGCTGTTTTACACTAGCAAAATACGCTGTTTTCAACAATCTAAACTGACGTATTTAAAATGCTGTTTTAAACTTGCAAGAACATAGAAAACGCTGTTTTCAACTATTCAAACTGATAAATTCATGTTTCTTTCGTGCGAAACGGCGATTTATGAGAAATGACGATAAAATTGCTGTTTTAAACTTGCAAAAACATAGAAAAACGCTATTTTGGACTATTCAAACTGAAAATTCATGTTTCTTTCGTGTGAAACGGCGATTTATGAGAAATGACGATAAAATTGCTGTTTTAAACTCGCAAAAACATAGAAAAAAGCTGTTTTCAACTATTCAAACTGATAAATTCATGTTTCTTACGTTCGAAACGGTGGATTTTTGTGAAATCACGATGAAATTGCTGTTTTAAACTTGCAAAAACATAGAAAAACGCTGTTTTCAACTTTTCAAACTGACAAATTCATGTTTCTTCCGTGCGAAACGGCGATTTATGAGAAATGACGATAAAATTGCTGTTTTAAACTTGCAAAAACATAGAAAAACGCTATTTTCAACTACTCAAACTGATAAATTCATGTTTCTTTCGTGCGTAACGCCGATTTATGAAAAACAACGATAAAATTGCTGTTTTAAACATGCAAAAACATAGAAAAACGCTGTTTTCAACTTTCAAACTGATAAATTCATGTTTCTTCCGTGCGAAACGGCGATTTATGAGAAATGACGATAAAATTGCTGTTTTAAACTTGCAGAAACATAGAAAAACGCTGTTTTCAACTATTCAAACTGATAAATTCATGTTTCTTCCGTGCGAAACGGTGATTCATGAGAAATGACGATAAGATTGCTGTTTTAAACTTGCAAAAACATAGAAAAACACTGTTTTCAACTATTCAAACTGACAAATTCATGTTTCTTCCGTGCGAAACGGCGATTTATGAGAAATGACGATAAAATTGCTGTTTTAAACTTGCAAAAACATAGAAAAACGATGTTTTCAACTATTCAAACTGATAAATTCATGTTTCTTTCGTGCGAAACGGCGATTTATGAGAAATGACGATAAAATTGCTGTTTTAAACTTGCAAAAACATAGAAAAACGATGTTTTCAACTATTCAAACTGACAAATTCATGTTTCTTCCGTGCGAAACGGCGATTTATGAGAAATGACGATAAAATTGCTGTTTTAAACTCGCAAAAACATATAAAAACGCTGTTTTCAACTATTCAAACTGATAAATTCATGTTTCTTACGTTCGAAACGGTGGACTTTTGTGAAATCACGATAAAATTTCTGTTTTAAACTTGCAAAAACATAGAAAAACGCTGTTTTCAACTATTCAAACTGACAAATTCATGTTTCTTTCGTGTGAAATGGCGATTTATGAGAAATGACGATAAAATTGCTGTTTTAAACATGAAAAAACATAGAAAAACGCTGTTTTTAACTATTCAAACTGATAAATTCATGTTTCTTTCGTGTGAAACGGCTATTTATGAGCAATGACGATAAAATTGCTGTTTTAAACTTGCAAAAACATAGAAAAACGCTGTTTTTAACTATTCAAACTGATAAATTCTGGTTTCTTTCGTTCGAAACGGTGGATTTTTGTGAAATCACGATAAAACTGCTGTTATAAACTTGCAAAAACATAGAAAAACGCTGTTTTGAACTATTCAAACTGATAAATTCATGTTTCTTTCGTGTGAAACGGCGATTTATGAGAAATGACGATAAAATTGCTGTTTTAAACTTGCAAAAACATAGAAAAACGCTGTTTTTAACTATTCAAACTGATAAATTCAGGTTTCTTTCGTGTGAAACGGCGATTTATGAGAAATGACGATAAAATTTCTGTTTTAAACTTGCAAAAACATAGAAAAACGCTGTTTTTAACTATTCAAACTGACAAATTCATGTTTCTTTCGTGTGAAACGGCGTTTTATGAGAAATGACGATAAAATTGCTGTTTTAAACTTGCAAAAACATAGAAAAACGCTGTTTTGAACTATTCAAACTGACAAATTCATGTTTCTTTCGTGTGAAACGGCGATTTATGAGAAATGACGATAAAATTGCTGTTTTAAACTTGCAAAAACATAGAAAAACGCTGTTTTTAACTATTCAAACTGATAAATTCATGTTTCTTACGTTCGAAACGGTGGACTTTTGTGAAATCACGATAAAATTTCTGTTTTAAACTTGCAAAAACATAGAAAAACGCTGTTTTCAACTATTCAAACTGACAAATTCATGTTTCTTTCGTGTGAAATGGCGATTTATGAGAAATGACGATAAAATTGCTGTTTTAAACATGAAAAAACATAGAAAAACGCTGTTTTTAACTATTCAAACTGATAAATTCATGTTTCTTTCGTGTGAAACGGCTATTTATGAGCAATGACGATAAAATTGCTGTTTTAAACTTGCAAAAACATAGAAAAACGCTGTTTTTAACTATTCAAACTGATAAATTCTGGTTTCTTTCGTTCGAAACGGTGGATTTTTGTGAAATCACGATAAAACTGCTGTTATAAACTTGCAAAAACATAGAAAAACGCTGTTTTGAACTATTCAAACTGATAAATTCATGTTTCTTTCGTGTGAAACGGCGATTTATGAGAAATGACGATAAAATTGCTGTTTTAAACTTGCAAAAACATAGAAAAACGCTGTTTTTAACTATTCAAACTGATAAATTCAGGTTTCTTTCGTGTGAAACGGCGATTTATGAGAAATGACGATAAAATTTCTGTTTTAAACTTGCAAAAACATAGAAAAACGCTGTTTTTAACTATTCAAACTGACAAATTCATGTTTCTTTCGTGTGAAACGGCGTTTTATGAGAAATGACGATAAAATTGCTGTTTTAAACTTGCAAAAACATAGAAAAACGCTGTTTTGAACTATTCAAACTGACAAATTCATGTTTCTTTCGTGTGAAACGGCGATTTATGAGAAATGACGATAAAATTGCTGTTTTAAACTTGCAAAAACATAGAAAAACGCTGTTTTTAACTATTCAAACTGACAAATTCATGTTTCTTTCGTGTGAAACGGCGATTTATGAGAAATGACGACAAAATTGCTGTTTTAAACTTGCAAAAACGTAAAAAAACGCTGTTTTTTACTATTCAAACTGACAAATTCATGTTTCTTCCGTGCGAAACGGCGATTTATGAGAAATGACGATAAAATTGCTGTTTTAAACTCGCAAAAACATATAAAAACTCTGTTTTCAACTATTCAAACTGATAAATTCATGTTTCTTACGTTCGAAACGGTGGATTTTTGTGAAATCACGATAAAATTTCTGTTTTAAACTTGCAAAAACATAGAAAAACGCTGTTTTCAACTATTCAAACTGACAAATTCATGTTTCTTTCGTGTGAAATGGCGATTTATGAGAAATGACGATAAAATTGCTGTTTTAAACATGAAAAAACATAGAAAAACGCTGTTTTGAACTATTCAAACTGATAAATTCATGTTTCTTTCGTGAGAAACGGCGATTTATGAGCAATGACGATAAAATTGCTGTTTTAAACTTGCAAAAACATAGAAAAACGCTGTTTTTAACTATTCAAACTGATAAATTCAGGTTTCTTTCGTTCGAAACGGTGGATTTTTGTGAAATCACGATAAAACTGCTGTTTTAAACTTGCAAAACCATAGAAAAACGCTGTTTTGAACTATTCAAACTGATAAATTCATGTTTCTTTCGTGTGAAACGGCGATTTATGAGAAATGACGATAAAATTGCTGTTTTAAACTTGCAAAAACATAGAAAAACGCTGTTTTTAACTATTCAAACTGATAAATTCAGGTTTCTTTCGTGTGAAACGGCGATTTATGAGAAATGACGATAAAATTGCTGTTTTAAACTTGCAAAAACATAGAAAAACGCTGTTTTTAACTATTCAAACTGACAAATTCATGTTTCTTTCGTGTGAAACGGCGTTTTATGAGAAATGACGATAAAATTGCAGTTTTAAACTTGCAAAAACATAGAAAAACGCTGTTTTGAACTATTCAAACTGACAAATTCATGTTTCTTTCGTGTGAAACGGCGATTTATGTGAAATGACGATAAAATTGCTGTTTTAAACTTGCAAAAACATAGAAAAACGCTGTTTTCAACTATTCAAACTGACAAATTCATGTTTCTTTCGTGTGAAACGGCGATTTATGAGAAATGACGATAAAATTGCTGTTTGAAACTTGCAAAAACATAGAAAAACGCTGTTTTGAACTATTCAAACTGACAAATTCATGTTTCTTTCGTGCCAAACGGCTATTTATGAGAAATGACGATAAAATTGCTGTTTTAAACTTGCAAAAACATAGAAAAACGCTGTTTTTAACTATTCAAACTGATAAATTCAGGTTTCTTTCGTTCGAAACGGTGGATTTTTGTGAAATCACGATAAAACTGCTGTTTTAAACTTGCAAAAACATAGAAAAACGCTGTTTTGAACTATTCAAACTGATAAATTCATGTTTCTTTCGTGTGAAACGGCGATTTATGAGAAATGACGATAAAATTGCTGTTTTAAACTTGCAAAAACATAGAAAAACGCTGTTTTTAACTATTCAAACTGATAAATTCAGGTTTCTTTCGTGTGAAACGGCGATTTATGAGAAATGACGATAAAATTGCTGTTTTAAACTTGCAAAAACATAGAAAAACGCTGTTTTTAACTATTCAAACTGACAAATTCATGTTTCTTTCGTGTGAAACGGCGTTTTATGAGAAATGACGATAAAATTGCTGTTTTAAACTTGCAAAAACATAGAAAAACGCTGTTTTGAACTATTCAAACTGACAAATTCATGTTTCTTTCGTGTGAAACGGCGATTTATGAGAAATGACGATAAAATTGCTGTTTTAAACTTGCAAAAACATAGAAAAACGCTGTTTTTAACTATTCAAACTGACAAATTCATGTTTCTTTCGTGTGAAACGGCGATTTATGAGAAATGACGATAAAATTGCTGTTTTAAACATGAAAAAACATAGAAAAACGCTGTTTTGAACTATTCAAACTGACAAATTCATGTTTCTTTCATGTGAAACGGCGATTTATGAGAAATAACGATAAAATTGCTGTTTTAAACTTGTAAAAACATAGGAAAACTCTGTTTTTAACTATTAAATTTGACAAATTCATGTTTCTTTCGTGTGAAACGGCGTTTTATGAGAAATGACGATAAAATTGCTGTTTTAAACTTGCAAAAACATAGAAAAACGCTGTTTTGAACTATTCAAACTGACAAATTCATGTTTCTTTCGTGTGAAACGGCGATTTATGAGAAATGACGATAAAATTGCTGTTTTAAACATGAAAAAACATAGAAAAACGCTGTTTTTAACTATTCAAACTGATAAATTCAGGTTTCTTTCGTGTGAAACGGCGATTTATGTGAAATGACGATAAAATTGCTGTTTTAAACTTGCAAAAACATAGAAAAACGCTGTTTTTAACTATTCAAACTGACAAATTCATGTTTCTTTCGTGTGAAACGGCGTTTTATGAGAAATGACGATAAAATTGCTGTTTTAAACTTGCAAAAACATAGAAAAACGCTGTTTTGAACTATTCAAACTGACAAATTCATGTTTCTTTCGTGTGAAACGGCGATTTATGAGAAATGACGATAAAATTGCTGTTTTAAACTTGCAAAAACATAGAAAAACGCTGTTTTTAACTATTCAAACTGACAAATTCATGTTTCTTTTGTGTGAAACGGCGATTTATGAGAAATGACGATAAAATTGCTGTTTTAAACATGAAAAAACATAGAAAAACGCTGTTTTGAACTATTCAAACTGATAAATTCATGTTTCTTTCGTGTGAAACGGCGATTTATGAGAAATGACGATAAAATTGCTGTTTTAAACATGCAAAAACATAGAAAAACGCTGTTTTTAACTATTCAAACTGATAAATTCAGGTTTCTTTCGTGTGAAACGGCGTTTTATGAGAAATGACGATAAAATTGCTGTTTTAAACTTGCAAAAACATAGAAAAACGCTGTTTTGAACTATTCAAACTGACAAATTCATGTTTCTTTCGTGTGAAACGGCGTTTTATGAGAAATGACGATAAAATTGCTGTTTTAAACTTGCAAAAATATAGAAAAACGCTGTTTTGAACTATTCAAACTGACAAATTCATGTTTCTTTTGTGTGAAACGGCGATTTATGTGAAATGACGATTAAATTGCTGTTTTAAACTTGCAAAAACATAGAAAAACGCTGTTTTCAACTATTCAAACTGACAAATTCATGTTTCTTTCGTGTGAAACGGCGATTTATGAGAAATGACGATAAAATTGCTGTTTGAAACTTGCAAAAACATAGAAAAACGCTGTTTTGAACTATTCAAACTGACAAATTCATGTTTCTTTCGTGCGAAACGGCTATTTATGAGAAATGACGATAAAATTGCTGTTTTAAACTTGCAAGAACATAGAAAAACGCTGTTTTTAACTATTCAAACTGATAAATTCAGGTTTCTTTCGTGTGAAACGGCGATTTATGAGAAATGACGATAAAATTGCTGTTTTAAACTTGCAAAAACATAGAAAAACGCTGTTTTTAACTATTCAAACTGACAAATTCATGTTTCTTTCGTGTGAAACGGCGTTTTATGAGA
This sequence comes from Poecilus cupreus, assembly GCA_963942605.1. NCBI lineage: Eukaryota > Metazoa > Arthropoda > Insecta > Coleoptera > Carabidae > Poecilus > Poecilus cupreus. The sequence continues at coordinate 51,070 of CAWWDY010000814.1, read as the reverse complement.
AATGACGATAAAATTGCTGTTTTAAACTTGCAAAAACATAGAAAAACGCTGTTTTGAACTACTCAAACTGACAAATTCATGTTTCTTTCGTGTGAAACGGCGATTTATGAGAAATGACGATAAAATTGATGTTTTAAACTTGCAAAAACATAGAAAAACGCTGTTTTTAACTATTCAAACTGACAAATTCATGTTTCTTTCGTGTGAAACGGCGATTTATGAGAAATGACGATAAAATTGCTGTTTTAAACATGAAAAAACATAGAAAAACATTGTTTTGAACTATTCAAACTGACAAATTCATGTTTCTTTCATGTGAAACGGCGATTTATGAGAAATAACGATAAAATTGCTGTTTTAAACTTGTAAAAACATAGGAAAACGCTGTTTTTAACTATTAAATTTGACAAATTCATGTTTCTTTCGTGTGAAACGGCGTTTTATCAGAAATGACGATAAAATTGCTGTTTTAAACTTGCAAAAACATAGAAAAACGCTGTTTTGAACTATTCAAACTGACAAATTCATGTTTCTTTCGTGTGAAACGGCGATTTATGAGAAATGACGATAAAATTTCTGTTTTAAACTTGCAAAAACATAGAAAAACGCTGTTTTCAACTATTCAAACTGACAAATTCATGTTTCTTTCGTGTGAAACGGCGATTTATGAGAAATGACGATAAAATTGCTGTTTAAACATGAAAAAACATAGAAAAACGCTGTTTTTAACAATTCAAACTGATAAATTCAGGTTTCTTTCGTGTGAAACGGCGATTTATGTGAAATGACGATAAAATTGCTGTTTTAAACTTGCAAAAACATAGAAAAACGCTGTTTTTAACTATTCAAACTGACAAATTCATGTTTCTTTCGTGTGAAACGGCGTTTTATGAGAAATGACGATAAAATTGCTGTTTTAAACTTGCAAAAACATAGAAAAACGCTGTTTTGAACTATTCAAACTGACAAATTCATGTTTCTTTCGTGTGATACGGCGATTTATGAGAAATGACGATAAAATTGCTGTTTTAAACTTGCAAAAACATAGAAAAACGCTGTTTTTAACTATTCAAACTGACAAATTCATGTTTCTTTCGTGTGAAACGGCGATTTATGAGAAATGACGATAAAATTTCTGTTTTAAACTTGCAAAAACATAGAAAAACGCTGTTTTCAACTATTCAAACTGACAAATTCATGTTTCTTTCGTGTGAAACGGCGATTTATGAGAAATGACGATAAAATTGCTGTTTTAAACATGAAAAAACATAGAAAAACGCTGTTTTTAACAATTCAAACTGATAAATTCAGGTTTCTTTCGTGTGAAACGGCGATTTATGTGAAATGACGATAAAATTGCTGTTTTAAACTTGCAAAAACATAGAAAAACGCTGTTTTTAACTATTCAAACTGACAAATTCATGTTTCTTTCGTGTGAAACGGCGATTTATGAGAAATGACGATAAAATTGCTGTTTTAAACATGAAAAAACATAGAAAAACGCTGTTTTTAACAATTCAAACTGATAAATTCATGTTTCTTTCGTGTGAAACGGCGTTTTATGAGAAATGACGATAAAATTGCTGTTTTAAACTTGCAAAAACATAGAAAAACGCTGTTTTGAACTATTCAAACTGACAAATTCATGTTTCTTTCGTGTGAAACGGCGATTTATGAGAAATGACGATAAAATTGCTGTTTGAAACTTGCAAAAACATAGAAAAACGCTGTTTTGAACTATTCAAACTGACAAATTCATGTTTCTTTCGTGCCAAACGGCTATTTATGAGAAATGACGATAAAATTGCTGTTTTAAACTTGCAAAAACATAGAAAAACGCTGTTTTTAACTATTCAAACTGATAAATTCAGGTTTCTTTCGTTCGAAACGGTGGATTTTTGTGAAATCACGATAAAACTGCTGTTTTAAACTTGCAAAAACATAGAAAAACGCTGTTTTGAACTATTCAAACTGATAAATTCATGTTTCTTTCGTGTGAAACGGCGATTTATGAGAAATGACGATAAAATTGCTGTTTTAAACTTGCAAAAACATAGAAAAACGCTGTTTTTAACTATTCAAACTGATAAATTCAGGTTTCTTTCGTGTGAAACGGCGATTTATGAGAAATGACGATAAAATTGCTGTTTTAAACTTGCAAAAACATAGAAAAACGCTGTTTTTAACTATTCAAACTGACAAATTCATGTTTCTTTCGTGTGAAACGGCGTTTTATGAGAAATGACGATAAAATTGCTGTTTTAAACTTGCAAAAACATAGAAAAACGCTGTTTTGAACTATTCAAACTGACAAATTCATGTTTCTTTCGTGTGAAACGGCGATTTATGAGAAATGACGATAAAATTGCTGTTTTAAACTTGCAAAAACATTGAAAAACGCTGTTTTTAACTATTCAAACTGACAAATTCATGTTTCTTTCGTGTGAAACGGCGATTTATGAGAAATGACGATAAAATTGCTGTTTTAAACATGAAAAAACATAGAAAAACGCTGTTTTGAACTGTTCAAACTGACAAATTCATGTTTCTTTCATGTGAAACGGCGATTTATGAGAAATAACGATAAAATTGCTGTTTTAAACTTGTAAAAACATAGGAAAACTCTGTTTTTAACTATTAAATTTGACAAATTCATGTTTCTTTCGTGTGAAACGGCGTTTTATGAGAAATGACGATAAAATTGCTGTTTTAAACTTGCAAAAACATAGAAAAACGCTGTTTTGAACTATTCAAACTGACAAATTCATGTTTCTTTCGTGTGAAACGGCGATTTATGAGAAATGACGATAAAATTGCTGTTTTAAACATGAAAAAACATAGAAAAACGCTGTTTTTAACTATTCAAACTGATAAATTCAGGTTTCTTTCGTGTGAAACGGCGATTTATGTGAAATGACGATAAAATTGCTGTTTTAAACTTGCAAAAACATAGAAAAACGCTGTTTTTAACTATTCAAACTGACAAATTCATGTTTCTTTCGTGTGAAACGGCGTTTTATGAGAAATGACGATAAAATTGCTGTTTTAAACTTGCAAAAACATAGAAAAACGCTGTTTTGAACTATTCAAACTGACAAATTCATGTTTCTTTCGTGTGAAACGGCGATTTATGAGAAATGACGATAAAATTGCTGTTTTAAACTTGCAAAAACATAGAAAAACGCTGTTTTTAACTATTCAAACTGACAAATTCATGTTTCTTTTGTGTGAAACGGCGATTTATGAGAAATGACGATAAAATTGCTGTTTTAAACATGAAAAAACATAGAAAAACGCTGTTTTGAACTATTCAAACTGATAAATTCATGTTTCTTTCGTGTGAAACGGCGATTTATGAGAAATGACAATAAAATTGCTGTTTTAAACATGCAAAAACATAGAAAAACGCTGTTTTTAACTATTCAAACTGATAAATTCAGGTTTCTTTCGTGTGAAACGGCGTTTTATGAGAAATGACGATAAAATTGCTGTTTTAAACTTGCAAAAACATAGAAAAACGCTGTTTTGAACTATTCAAACTGACAAATTCATGTTTCTTTCGTGTGAAACGGCGTTTTATGAGAAATGACGATAAAATTGCTGTTTTAAACTTGCAAAAATATAGAAAAACGCTGTTTTGAACTATTCAAACTGACAAATTCATGTTTCTTTTGTGTGAAACGGCGATTTATGTGAAATGACGATTAAATTGCTGTTTTAAACTTGCAAAAACATAGAAAAACGCTGTTTTCAACTATTCAAACTGACAAATTCATGTTTCTTTCGTGTGAAACGGCGATTTATGAGAAATGACGATAAAATTGCTGTTTGAAACTTGCAAAAACATAGAAAAACGCTGTTTTGAACTATTCAAACTGACAAATTCATGTTTCTTTCGTGCGAAACGGCTATTTATGAGAAATGACGATAAAATTGCTGTTTTAAACTTGCAAGAACATAGAAAAACGCTGTTTTTAACTATTCAAACTGATAAATTCAGGTTTCTTTCGTGTGAAACGGCGATTTATGAGAAATGACGATAAAATTGCTGTTTTAAACTTGCAAAAACATAGAAAAACGCTGTTTTTAACTATTCAAACTGACAAATTCATGTTTCTTTCGTGTGAAACGGCGTTTTATGAGAAATGACGATAAAATTGCTGTTTTAAACTTGCAAAAACATAGAAAAACGCTGTTTTGAACTATTCAAACTGACAAATTCATGTTTCTTTCGTGTGAAACGGCGATTTATGAGAAATGACGATAAAATTGCTGTTTTAAACTTGCAAAAACATAGAAAAACGCTGTTTTTAACTATTCAAACTGACAAATTCATGTTTCTTTCGTGTGAAACGGCGATTTATGAGAAATGACGATAAAATTGCTGTTTTAAACATGAAAAAACATAGAAAAACGCTGTTTTGAACTATTCAAACTGACAAATTCATGTTTCTTTCATGTGAAACGGCGATTTATGAGAAATAACGATAAAATTGCTGTTTTAAACTTGTAAAAACATAGGAAAACGCTGTTTTTAACTATTAAATTTGACAAATTCATGTTTCTTTCGTGTGAAACAGCGTTTTATGAGAAATGACGATAAAATTGCTGTTTTAAACTTGCAAAAACATAGAAAAACGCTGTTTTGAACTATTCAAACTGACAAATTCATGTTTCTTTCGTGTGAAACGGCGATTTATGAGAAATGACGATAAAATTTCTGTTTTAAACTTGCAAAAACATAGAAAAACGCTGTTTTCAACTATTCAAACTGACAAATTCATGTTTCTTTCGTGTGAAACGGCGATTTATGAGAAATGACGATAAAATTGCTGTTTTAAACATGAAAAACATAGAAAAACGCTGTTTTTAACAATTCAAACTGATAAATTCAGGTTTCTTTCGTGTGAAACGGCGATTTATGTGAAATGACGATAAAATTGCTGTTTTAAACTTGCAAAAACATAGAAAAACGCTGTTTTTAACTATTCAAACTGACAAATTCATGTTTCTTTCGTGTGAAACGGCGTTTTATGAGAAATGACGATAAAATTGCTGTTTTAAACTTGCAAAAACATAGAAAAACGCTGTTTTGAACTATTCAAACTGACAAATTCATGTTTCTTTCGTGTGAAACGGCGATTTATGAGAAATGACGATAAAATTGCTGTTTTAAACTTGCAAAAACATAGAAAAACGCTGTTTTTAACTATTCAAACTGACAAATTCATGTTTCTTTTGTGTGAAACGGCGATTTATGAGAAATGACGATAAAATTGCTGTTTTAAACATGAAAAAACATAGAAAAACGCTGTTTTGAACTATTCAAATTGATAAATTCATGTTTCTTTCGTGTGAAACGGCGATTTATGAGAAATGACGATAAAATTGCTGTTTTAAACATGCAAAAACATAGAAAAACGCTGTTTTTAACTATTCAAACTGATAAATTAAGGTTTCTTTCGTGTGAAACGGCGTTTTATGAGAAATGACGATAAAATTGCTGTTTTAAACTTGCAAAAACATAGAAAAACGCTGTTTTTAACTATTCAAACTGATAAATTCAGGTTTCTTTCGTTCGAAACGGTGGATTTTTGTGAAATCACGATGAAACTGCTGTTTTAAACTTGCAAAAACATAGAAAAAAGCTGTTTTGAACTATTCAAACTGATAAATTCATGTTTCTTTCGTGTGAAACGGCGATTTATGAGAAATGACGATAAAATTGCTGTTTTAAACTTGCAAAAACATAGAAAAACGCTGTTTTTAACTATTCAAACTGATAAATTCAGGTTTCTTTCATGTGAAACGGCGATTTATGAGAAATGACGATAAAATTTCTGTTTTAAACTTGCAAAAACATAGAAAAACCCTGTTTTTAACTATTCAAACTGACAAATTCATGTTTCTTTTGTGTGAAACGGCGTTTTATGAGAAATGACGATAAAATTGCTGTTTTAAACTTGCAAAAACATAGAAAAACGCTGTTTTGAACTATTCAAACTGACAAATTCATGTTTCTTTCGTATGAAACGGCGATTTATGAGAAATGACGATAAAATTGCTGTTTTAAACTTGCAAAAACATAGAAAAACGCTGTTTTCAACTATTCAAACTGACAAATTCATGTTTCTTTCGTGTGAAACGGCGATTTATGAGAAATGACGATAAAATTGCTGTTTTAAACATGAAAAAACATAGAAAAACGCTGTTTTGAACTATTCAAACTGACAAATTCATGTTTCTTTCGTGTGAAACGGCGATTTATGAGAAATAACGATAAACTTGCAGTTTTAAACTTGTAAAAACATAGAAAAACGCTGTTTTTAACTATTAAATTTGACAAATTCATGTTTCTTTCGTGTGAAACGGCGTTTTATGAGAAATGACGATAAAATTGCTGTTTTAAACTTGCAAAAACATAGAAAAACGCTGTTTTGAACTATTCAAACTGACAAATTCATGTTTCTTTCGTGTGAAACGGCGATTTATGAGAAATGACGATAAAATTGCTGTTTTAAACTTGCAAAAACATAGAAAAACGCTGTTTTTAACTATTCAAACTGACAAATTCATGTTTCTTTTGTGTGAAACGGCGATTTATGAGAAATGACGATAAAATTGCTGTTTTAAACATGAAAAAACATAGAAAAACGCTGTTTTGAACTATTCAAACTGATAAATTCATGTTTCTTTCGTGTGAAACGGCGATTTATGAGAAATGACGATAAAATTGCTGTTTTAACATGCAAAAACATAGAAACACGCTGTTTTTAACTATTCAAACTGATAAATTCAGGTTTCTTTCGTGTGAAACGGCGTTTTATGAGAAATGACGATAAAATTGCTGTTTTAAACTTGCAAAAACATAGAAAAACGCTGTTTTGAAATATTCAAACTGACAAATTCATGTTTCTTTCGTGTGAAACGGCGATTTATGAGAAATGACGATAAAATTGCTGTTTTAAACTTGCAAAAACATAGAAAAACGCTGTTTTGAACTATTCAAACTGACAAATTCATGTTTCTTTCGTGTGAAACGGCGATTTATGAGAAATGACGATAAAATTGCTGTTTTAAACTTGCAAAAACATAGAAAAACGCTGTTTTTAACAATTCAAACTGATAAATTCATGTTTCTTTCGTGTGAAACGGCGATTTATGAGAAATGACGATAAAATTGCTGTTTTAAACTTGCAAAAACATAGAAAAACGCTGTTTTTAACTATTCAAACTGATAAATTCAGGTTTCTTTCGTTCGAAACGGTGGATTTTTGTGAAATCACGATAAAACTGCTGTTTTAAACTTGCAAAAACATAGAAAAACGCTGTTTTGAACTATTTAAACTGATAAACTCATGTTTCTTTCGTGTGAAACGGCGATTTATGAGAAATGACGATAAAATTGCTGTTTTAAACTCGCAAAAACATATAAAAACGCTGTTTTCAACTATTCAAACTGATAAATTCATGTTTCTTACGTTCGAAACGGTGGATTTTTGTGAAATCACGATAAAATTTCTGTTTTAAACTTGCAAAAACATAGAAAAACGCTGTTTTCAACTATTCAAACTGACAAATTCATGTTTCTTTCGTGTGAAACGGCGATTTATGAGAAATGACGATAAAATTGCTGTTTTAAACATGAAAAAACATAGAAAAACGCTGTTTTTAACTATTCAAACTGATAAATTCATGTTTCTTTCGTGTGAAACGGCGATTTATGAGAAATGACGATAAAATTGCTGTTTTAAACTTGCAAAAACATAGAAAAACGCTGTTTTTAACTATTCAAACTGACAAATTCATGTTTCTTTCGTGTGAAACGGCGTTTTATGAGAAATGACGATAAAATTGCTGTTTTAAACTTGCAAAAACATAGAAAAACGCTGTTTTGAACTATTCAAACTGACAAATTCATGTTTCTTTCGTGTGAAACGGCGATTTATGAGAAATGACGATAAAATTGCTGTTTTAAACTTGCAAAAACATACAAAAACGCTGTTTTCAACTATTCAAACTGACAAATTCATGTTTTTTCGTGTGAAACGGCGATTTATGAGAAATGACGATAAAATTGCTGTTTTAAACATGAAAAAACATAGAAAAACGCTGTTTTGAACTATTCAAACTGACAAATTCATGTTTCTTTCGTGTGAAACGGCGATTTATGAGAAATGACGATAAAATTGCTGTTTTAAACTTGCAAAAACATAGAAAAACGCTCTTTTGAACTATTCAAACTGACAAATTCATGTTTCTTTCGTGTGAAACGGCGATTTATGAGAAATGACGATAAAACTGCTGTTTTAAACTTGCAAAAACATAGAAAAACGCTGTTTTTAACTATTCAAACTGATAAATTCATGTTTCTTTCGTGTGAAACGGAGATTTATGAGAAATGACGATAAAATTTCTGTTTTAAACTTGCAAAAACATAGAAAAACGCTGTTTTTAACTATTCAAACTGATAAATTCAGGTTTCTTTCGTTCGAAACGGTGGATTTTTGTGAAATCACGATAAAACTGCTGTTTTAAACTTGCAAAAACATAAAAAAACTCTGTTTTGAACTATTCAAACTGATAAATTCATGTTTCTTTCGTGTGAAACGGCGATTTATGAGAAATGACGATAAAATTGCTGTTTTAAACTTGCAAAAACATAGAAAAACGTTGTTTTGAACTATTCAAACTGACAAATTCATGTTTCTTCCGTGTGAAACGGCGATTTATGAGAAATGACGATAAAATTTCTGTTTTAAACTTGCAAAAACATAGAAAAACGCTGTTTTCAACTATTCAAACTGACAAATTCATGTTTCTTTCGTGTGAAACGGCGATTAATGAGAAATGACGATAAAATTGCTGTTTTAAACATGAAAAAACATAGAAAAACGCTGTTTTTAACTATTCAAACTGATAAATTCAGGTTTCTTTCGTGTGAAACGGCGATTTATGTGAAATGACGATAAAATTGCTGTTTTAAACTTGCAAAAACATAGAAAAACGCTGTTTTTAACTATTCAAACTGACAAATTCATGTTTCTTTCGTGTGAAATGGCGTTTTATGAGAAATGACGATAAAATTGCTGTTTTAAACATGCAAAAACATAGAAAAACGCTGTTTTTAACTATTCAAACTGATAAATTCAGGTTTCTTTCATGTGAAACGGCGTTTTATGAGAAATGACGATAAAATTGCTATTTTAAACTTGCAAAAACATAGAAAAACGCTGTTTTGAACTATTCAAACTGACAAATTCATGTTTCTTTCGTGTGAAACGGCGATTTATGAGAAATGACGATAAAATTGCTGTTTTAAACTTGCAAAAACATAGAAAAACGCTGTTTTGAACTATTCAAACTGACAAATTCATGTTTCTTTCGTGTGAAACGGCGATTTATGAGAAATGACGATAAAATTGCTGTTTTAAACTTGCAAAAACATAGAAAAACGCTGTTTTGAAATATTCAAACTGACAAATTCATGTTTCTTTCGTGTGAAACGGCGATTTATGAGAAATGACGATAAAATTGCTGTTTTAAACTTGCAAAAACATAGAAAAACGCTGTTTTGAACTATTCAAACTGACAAATTCATGTTTCTTTCGTGTGAAACGGCGATTTATGAGAAATGACGATAAAATGCTGTTTTAAACTTGCAAAAACATAGAAAAACGCTGTTTTTAACAATTCAAACTGATAAATTCATGTTTCTTTCGTGTGAAACGGCGATTTATGAGAAATGACGATAAAATTGCTGTTTTAAACTTGCAAAAACATAGAAAAACGCTGTTTTTAACTATTCAAACTGATAAATTCAGGTTTCTTTCGTTCGAAACGGTGGATTTTTGTGAAATCACGATAAAACTGCTGTTTTAAACTTGCAAAAACATAGAAAAACGCTGTTTTGAACTATTTAAACTGATAAACTCATGTTTCTTTCGTGTGAAACGGCGATTTATGAGAAATGACGATAAAATTGCTGTTTTAAACTCGCAAAAACATATAAAAACGCTGTTTTTAACTATTCAAACTGATAAATTCATGTTTCTTACGTTCGAAACGGTGGATTTTTGTGAAATCACGATAAAATTTCTGTTTTAAACTTGCAAAAACATAGAAAAACGCTGTTTTCAACTATTCAAACTGACAAATTCATGTTTCTTTCGTGTGAAACGGCGATTTATGAGAAATGACGATAAAATTGCTGTTTTAAACATGAAAAAACATAGAAAAACGCTGTTTTTAACTATTCAAACTGATAAATTCATGTTTCTTTCGTGTGAAACGGCGATTTATGAGAAATGACGATAAAATTGCTGTTTTAAACTTGCAAAAACATAGAAAAACGCTGTTTTTAACTATTCAAACTGACAAATTCATGTTTCTTTCGTGTGAAACGGCGTTTTATGAGAAATGACGATAAAATTGCTGATTTAAACTTGCAAAAACATAGAAAAACGCTGTTTTGAACTATTCAAACTGACAAATTCATGTTTCTTTCGTGTGAAACGGCGATTTATGAGAAATGACGATAAAATTGCTGTTTTAAACTTGCAAAAACATAGAAAAACGCTGTTTTTAACTATTCAAACTGATAAATTCATGTTTCTTTCGTGTGAAACGGAGATTTATGAGAAATGACGATAAAATTTCTGTTTTAAACTTGCAAAAACATAGAAAAACGCTGTTTTTAACTATTTAAACTGATAAATTCAGGTTTCTTTCGTTCGAAACGGTGGATTTTTGTGAAATCACGATAAAACTGCTGTTTTAAACTTGCAAAAACATAAAAAAACTCTGTTTTGAACTATTCAAACTGATAAATTCATGTTTCTTTCGTGTGAAACGGCGATTTATGAGAAATGACGATAAAATTGCTGTTTTAAACTTGCAAAAACATAGAAAAACGTTGTTTTGAACTATTCAAACTGACAAATTCATGTTTCTTTCGTGTGAAACGGCGATTTATGAGAAATGACGATAAAATTTCTGTTTTAAACTTGCAAAAACATAGAAAAACGCTGTTTTCAACTATTCAAACTGACAAATTCATGTTTCTTTCGTGTGAAACGGCGATTAATGAGAAATGACGATAAAATTGCTGTTTTAAACATGAAAAAACATAGAAAAACGCTGTTTTTAACTATTCAAACTGATAAATTCAGGTTTCTTTCGTGTGAAACGGCGATTTATGTGAAATGACGATAAAATTGCTGTTTTAAACTTGCAAAAACATAGAAAAACGCTGTTTTTAACTATTCAAACTGACAAATTCATGTTTCTTTCGTGTGAAATGGCGTTTTATGAGAAATGACGATAAAATTGCTGTTTTAAACATGCAAAAACATAGAAAAACGCTGTTTTTAACTATTCAAACTGATAAATTCAGGTTTCTTTCATGTGAAACGGCGTTTTATGAGAAATGACGATAAAATTGCTGTTTTAAACTTGCAAAAACATAGAAAAACGCTGTTTTGAACTATTCAAACTGACAAATTCATGTTTCTTTCGTGTGAAACGGCGATTTATGAGAAATGACGATAAAATTGCTGTTTTAAACTTGCAAAAACATAGAAAAACGCTGTTTTGAACTATTCAAACTGACAAATTCATGTTTCTTTCGTGTGAAACGGCGATTTATGAGAAATGACGATAAAATTGCTGTTTTAAACTTGCAAAAACATAGAAAAACGCTGTTTTGAAATATTCAAACTGACAAATTCATGTTTCTTTCGTGTGAAACGGCGATTTATGAGAAATGACGATAAAATTGCTGTTTTAAACTTGCAAAAACATAGAAAAACGCTGTTTTGAACTATTCAAACTGACAAATTCATGTTTCTTTCGTGTGAAACGGCGATTTATGAGAAATGACGATAAAATGCTGTTTTAAACTTGCAAAAACATAGAAAAACGCTGTTTTTAACAATTCAAACTGATAAATTCATGTTTCTTTCGTGTGAAACGGCGATTTATGAGAAATGACGATAAAATTGCTGTTTTAAACTTGCAAAAACATAGAAAAACGCTGTTTTTAACTATTCAAACTGATAAATTCAGGTTTCTTTCGTTCGAAACGGTGGATTTTTGTGAAATCACGATAAAACTGCTGTTTTAAACTTGCAAAAACATAGAAAAACGCTGTTTTGAACTATTTAAACTGATAAACTCATGTTTCTTTCGTGTGAAACGGCGATTTATGAGAAATGACGATAAAATTGCTGTTTTAAACTCGCAAAAACATATAAAAACGCTGTTTTCAACTATTCAAACTGATAAATTCATGTTTCTTACGTTCGAAACGGTGGATTTTTGTGAAATCACGATAAAATTTCTGTTTTAAACTTGCAAAAACATAGAAAAACGCTGTTTTCAACTATTCAAACTGACAAATTCATGTTTCTTTCTTGTGAAACGGCGATTTATGAGAAATGACGATAAAATTGCTGTTTTAAACATGAAAAAACATAGAAAAACGCTGTTTTTAACTATTCAAACTGATAAATTCATGTTTCTTTCGTGTGAAACGGCGATTTATGAGAAATGACGATAAAATTGCTGTTTTAAACTTGCAAAAACATAGAAAAACGCTGTTTTTAACTATTCAAACTGACAAATTCATGTTTCTTTCGTGTGAAACGGCGTTTTATGAGAAATGACGATAAAATTGCTGATTTAAACTTGCAAAAACATAGAAAAACGCTGTTTTGAACTATTCAAACTGACAAATTCATGTTTCTTTCGAGTGAAACGGCGATTTATGAGAAATGACGATAAAATTGCTGTTTTAAACTTGCAAAAACATACAAAAACGCTGTTTTCAACTATTCAAACTGACAAATTCATGTTTTTTCGTGTGAAACGGCGATTTATGAGAAATGACGATAAAATTGCTGTTTTAAACATGAAAAAACATAGAAAAACGCTGTTTTAAACTATTCAAACTGACAAATTCATGTTTCTTTCGTGTGAAACGGCGATTTATGAAAAATGACGATAAAATTGCTGTTTTAAACTTGCAAAAACATAGAAAAACGCTCTTTTGAACTATTCAAACTGACAAATTCATGTTTCTTTCGTGTGAAACGGCGATTTATGAGAAATGACGATAAAATTGCTGTTTTAAACTTGCAAAAACATAGAAAAACGCTGTTTTTAACTATTCAAACTGATAAATTCATGTTTCTTTCGTGTGAAACGGAGATTTATGAGAAATGACGATAAAATTTCTGTTTTAAACTTGCATAAACATAGAAAAACGCTGTTTTTAACTATTCAAACTGATAAATTCAGGTTTCTTTCGTTCGAAACGGTGGATTTTTGTGAAATCACGATAAAACTGCTGTTTTAAAATTGCAAAAACATAAAAAAACTCTGTTTTGAACTATTCAAACTGATAAATTCATGTTTCTTTCGTGTGAAACGGCGATTTATGAGAAATGACGATAAAATTGCTGTTTTAAACTTGCAAAAACATAGAAAAACGCTGTTTTTAACTATTCAAACTGATAAATTCCGGTTTCTTTCGTGTGAAACGGCGATTTATGAGAAATGACGATAAAATTGCTGTTTTAAACTTGTAAAAACATAGAAAAACGCTGTTTTTAACTATTCAATTTGACAAATTCATGTTTCTTTCGTATGAAACGGCGTTTTATGAGAAATGACGATAAAATTGCTGTTTTAAACTTGCAAAAACATAGAAAAACGCTGTTTTGAACTATTCAAACTGACAAATTCATGTTTCTTTCGTGTGAAACGGCGATTTATGAGAAATGACGATAAAATTTCTGTTTTAAACTTGCAAAAACATAGAAAAACGCTGTTTTCAACTATTCAAACTGACAAATTCATGTTTCTTTCGTGTGAAACGGCGATTTATGAGAAATGACGATAAAATTGCTGTTTTAAACATGAAAAAACATAGAAAAACGCTGTTTTTAACTATTCAAACTGATAAATTCAGGTTTCTTTCGTGTGAAACGGCCATTTATGTGAAATGACGATAAAATTGCTGTTTTAAACTTGCAAAAACATAGAAAAACGCTGTTTTTAACTATTCAAACTGACAAATTCATGTTTCTTTCGTGTGAAACGGCGTTTTATGAGAAATGACGATAAAATTGCTGTTTTAAACTTGCAAAAACATAGAAAAACGCTGTTCTGAACTATTCAAACTGACAAATTCATGTTTCTTTCGTGTGAAACGGCGATTTATGAGAAATGACGATAAAATTGCTGTTTTAAACTTGCAAAAACATAGAAAAACGCTGTTTTTAACTATTCAAACTGACAAATTCATGTTTCTTTTGTGTGAAACGGCGATTTATGAGAAATGACGATAAAATTGCTGTTTTAAACATGAAAAAACATAGAAAAACGCTGTTTTGAACTATTCAAACTGATAAATTCATGTTTCTTTCGCGTGAAACGGCCATTTATGAGAAATGACGATAAAATTGCTGTTTTAAACATGCAAAAACATAGAAAAACGCTATTTTTAACTATTCAAACTGATAAATTCAGGTTTCTTTCGTGTGAAACGGCGTTTTATGAGAAATGACGATAAAATTGCTGTTTTAAACTTGCAAAAACATAGTAAAACGCTGTTTTGAACTATTCAAACTGACAAATTCATGTTTCTTTCGTGTGAAACGGCGATTTATGAGAAATGACGATAAAATTGCTGTTTTAAACTTGCAAAAACATAGAAAAACGCTGTTTTGAACTATTCAAACTGACAAATTCATGTTTCTTTCGTGTGAAACGGCGATTTATGAGAAATGACGATAAAATTGCTGTTTTAAACTTGCAAAAACATAGAAAAACGCTGTTTTTAACTATTCAAACTGATAAATTCATGTTTCTTTCGTGTGAAACGGCGATTTATGAGAAATGACGATAAAATTGCTGTTTTAAACTTGCAAAAACATAGAAAAACGCTGTTTTTAACTATTCAAACTGATAAATTCAGGTTTCTTTCGTTCGAAACGGTGGATTTTTGTGAAATCACGATAAAACTGCTGTTTTAAACTTGCAAAAACATAGAAAAACGCTGTTTTGAACTATTTAAACTGATAAACTCATGTTTCTTTCGTGTGAAACGGCGATTTATGAGAAATGACGATAAAATTGCTGTTTTAAACTCGCAAAAACATATAAAAACGCTGTTTTCAACTATTCAAACTGATAAATTCATGTTTCTTACGTTCGAAACGGTGGATTTTTGTGAAATCACGATAAAATTTCTGTTTTAAAACTTGCAAAAACATAGAAAAACGCTGTTTTCAACTATTCAAACTGACAAATTCATGTTTCTTTCTTGTGAAACGGCGATTTATGAGAAATGACGATAAAATTGCTGTTTTAAACATGAAAAAACATAGAAAAACGCTGTTTTTAACTATTCAAACTGATAAATTCATGTTTCTTTCGTGTGAAACGGCGATTTATGAGAAATGACGATAAAATTGCTGTTTTAAACTTGCAAAAACATAGAAAAACGCTGTTTTTAACTATTCAAACTGACAAATTCATGTTTCTTTCGTGTGAAACGGCGTTTTATGAGAAATGACGATAAAATTGCTGATTTAAACTTGCAAAAACATAGAAAAACGCTGTTTTGAACTATTCAAACTGACAAATTCATGTTTCTTTCGAGTGAAACGGCGATTTATGAGAAATGACGATAAAATTGCTGTTTTAAACTTGCAAAAACATACAAAAACGCTGTTTTCAACTATTCAAACTGACAAATTCATGTTTTTTCGTGTGAAACGGCGATTTATGAGAAATGACGATAAAATTGCTGTTTTAAACATGAAAAAACATAGAAAAACGCTGTTTTAAACTATTCAAACTGACAAATTCATGTTTCTTTCGTGTGAAACGGCGATTTATGAAAAATGACGATAAAATTGCTGTTTTAAACTTGCAAAAACATAGAAAAACGCTCTTTTGAACTATTCAAACTGACAAATTCATGTTTCTTTCGTGTGAAACGGCGATTTATGAGAAATGACGATAAAATTGCTGTTTTAAACTTGCAAAAACATAGAAAAACGCTGTTTTTAACTATTCAAACTGATAAATTCATGTTTCTTTCGTGTGAAACGGAGATTTATGAGAAATGACGATAAAATTTCTGTTTTAAACTTGCATAAACATAGAAAAACGCTGTTTTTAACTATTCAAACTGATAAATTCAGGTTTCTTTCGTTCGAAACGGTGGATTTTTGTGAAATCACGATAAAACTGCTGTTTTAAAATTGCAAAAACATAAAAAAACTCTGTTTTGAACTATTCAAACTGATAAATTCATGTTTCTTTCGTGTGAAACGGCGATTTATGAGAAATGACGATAAAATTGCTGTTTTAAACTTGCAAAAACATAGAAAAACGCTGTTTTTAACTATTCAAACTGATAAATTCCGGTTTCTTTCGTGTGAAACGGCGATTTATGAGAAATGACGATAAAATTGCTGTTTTAAACTTGTAAAAACATAGAAAAACGCTGTTTTTAACTATTCAATTTGACAAATTCATGTTTCTTTCGTATGAAACGGCGTTTTATGAGAAATGACGATAAAATTGCTGTTTTAAACTTGCAAAAACATAGAAAAACGCTGTTTTGAACTATTCAAACTGACAAATTCATGTTTCTTTCGTGTGAAACGGCGATTTATGAGAAATGACGATAAAATTTCTGTTTTAAACTTGCAAAAACATAGAAAAACGCTGTTTTCAACTATTCAAACTGACAAATTCATGTTTCTTTCGTGTGAAACGGCGATTTATGAGAAATGACGATAAAATTGCTGTTTTAAACATGAAAAAACATAGAAAAACGCTGTTTTTAACTATTCAAACTGATAAATTCAGGTTTCTTTCGTGTGAAACGGCCATTTATGTGAAATGACGATAAAATTGCTGTTTTAAACTTGCAAAAACATAGAAAAACGCTGTTTTTAACTATTCAAACTGACAAATTCATGTTTCTTTCGTGTGAAACGGCGTTTTATGAGAAATGACGATAAAATTGCTGTTTTAAACTTGCAAAAACATAGAAAAACGCTGTTCTGAACTATTCAAACTGACAAATTCATGTTTCTTTCGTGTGAAACGGCGATTTATGAGAAATGACGATAAAATTGCTGTTTTAAACTTGCAAAAACATAGAAAAACGCTGTTTTTAACTATTCAAACTGACAAATTCATGTTTCTTTTGTGTGAAACGGCGATTTATGAGAAATGACGATAAAATTGCTGTTTTAAACATGAAAAAACATAGAAAAACGCTGTTTTGAACTATTCAAACTGATAAATTCATGTTTCTTTCGTGTGAAACGGCGATTTATGAGAAATGACGATAAAATTGCTGTTTTAAACATGCAAAAACATAGAAAAACGCTGTTTTTAACTATTCAAACTGATAAATTCAGGTTTCTTTCGTGTGAAACGGCGTTTTATGAGAAATGACGATAAAATTGCTGTTTTAAACTTGCAAAAACATAGAAAAACGCTGTTTTGAACTATTCAAACTGACAAATTCATGTTTCTTTCGTGTGAAACGGCAATTTATGAGAAATGACGATAAAATTGCTGTTTTAAACTTGCAAAAACATAGAAAAACGCTGTTTTGAACTATTCAAACTGACAAATTCATGTTTCTTTCGTGTGAAACGGCGATTTATGAGAAATGACGATAAAATTGCTGTTTTAAACTTGCAAAAACATAGAAAAACGCTGTTTTTAACTATTCAAACTGATAAATTCATGTTTCTTTCGTGTGAAACGGCGATTTATGAGAAATGACGATAAAATTGCTGTTTTAAACTTGCAAAAACATAGATATTCAAACTGATAAATTCAGGTTTCTTTCGTTCGAAACGGTGGATTTTTGTGAAATCACGATAAAACTGCTGTTTTAAACTTGCAAAAACATAGAAAAACGCTGTTTTGAACTATTCAAACTGATAAACTCATGTTTCTTTCGTGTGAAACGGCGATTTATGAGAAATGACGATAAAATTTTCTGTTTTAAACTTGCAAAAACATAGAAAAACGCTGTTTTCAACTATTCAAACTGACAAATTCATGTTTCTTTCGTGTGAAACGGCGATTTATGAGAAATGACGATAAAATTACTGTTTTATAAACTTGCAACAACATAGAAAAAACGCTGTTTTGAACTATTCAAACTGACAAATTCATGTTTCTTTCGTGTGAAACGGCGATTTATGAGAAATGACGATAAAATTGCTGTTTTAAACTTGCAAAAACATAGAAAAACGCTGTTTTGAACTATTCAAACTGACAAATTCATGTTTCTTTCGTGTGAAACGGCGTTTTATGAGAAATGACGATAAAATTGCTGTTTTAAACTTGCAAAAACATAGAAAAAACGTTGTTTTGAACTATTCAAACTGACAAATTCATGTTTCTTTTGTGTGAAACGGCGATTTATGAGAAATGACGATAAAATTTCTGTTTTAAACTTGCAAAAACATAGAAAAACGCTGTTTTCAACTATTCAAACTGACAAATTCATGTTTCTTTCGTGTGAAACGGCGATTGATGAGAAATGACGATAAATTGCTGTTTTAAACATGAAAAAACATAGAAAAAACGCTGTTTTTAACTATTCAAACTGATAAATTCAGGTTTCTTTCGTGTGAAACGGCGATTTATGTGAAATGACGATAAAATTGCTGTTTTAAACTTGCAAAAACATAGAAAAACGCTGTTTTTAACTATTCAAACTGACAAATTCATGTTTCTTTCGTGTGAAACGGCGTTTTATGAGAAATGACGATAAAATTGCTGTTTTAAACTTGCAAAAACATAGAAAAACGCTGTTTTGAACTATTCAAACTGACAAATTCATGTTTCTTTCATGTGAAACGGCGATTTATGAGAAATGACGATAAAATTGCTGTTTTAAAACTTGCAAAAACATAGAAAAACGCTGTTTTGAACTATTCAAACTGATAAACTCATGTTTCTTTCGTGTGAAACGGCGATTTATGAGAAATGACGATAAAATTGCTGTTTTAAACTTGGAAAAACATAGATAAACGCTGTTTTGAACTATTCAAACTGACAAATTCATGTTTCTTTCGTGTGAAAAGGCGATTTATGAGAAATGACGACAAAATTGCTGTTTTAAACTTGCAAAAACATAGAAAAAACGCTGTTTTTAACTATTCAAACTGATAAATTCATGTTTCTTTCGTGTGAAACGGCGATTTATGAGAAATGACGATAAAATTGCTGTTTTAAACTTGCAAAAACATAGGAAAACGCTGTTTTTAGCTATTCAAACTGATAAATTCAGGTTTCTTTCGTTCGAAACGGTGAATTTTTGTGAAATCACGATAAAACTGCTGTTTTAAACTTGCAAAAACATAGAAAAACGCTGTTTTGAACTATTCAAACTGATAAATTCATGTTTCTTTCGTGTGAAACGGCGATTTATGAGAAATGACGATAAAATTGCTGTTTTAAACTTGCAAAAACATAGAAAAACGCTGTTTTTAACTATTCAAACTGATAAATTCAGGTTTCTTTCGTGTGAAACGGCGATTTATGAGAAATGACGATAAAATTGCTGTTTTAAACTTGCAAAAACATAGAAAAACGCTGTTTTTAACTATTCAAACTGACAAATTCATGTTTCTTTCGTGTGAAACGGCGTTTTATGAGAAATGACGATAAAATTGCTGTTTTAAACTTGCAAAAACATAGAAAAACGCTGTTTTGAACTATTCAAACTGATAAATTCAGGATTCTTTCGTGTGAAACGGCGATTTATGTGAAATGACGATAAAATTGCTGTTTTAAACTTGCAAAAACATAGAAAAACGCTGTTTTTAACTATTCAAACTGACAAATTCATGTTTCTTTCGTGTGAAACGGCGTTGTATGAGAAATGACGATAAAATTGCTGTTTTAAACTTGCAAAAACATAGAAAAACGCTGTTTTGAACTATTCAAACTGACAAATTCATGTTCTTTCATGTGAAACGGCGATTTATGAGAAATGACGATAAAATGCTGTTTTAAACTTGCAAAAACATAGAAAAACGCTGTTTTTAACTATTCAAACTGACAAATTCATGTTTCTTTTGTGTGAAACGGCGATTTATGAGAAATGACGATAAAATTGCTGTTTTAAACATGAAAAAAACATAGAAAAACGCTGTTTTGAACTATTCAAACTGATAAATTCATGTTTCTTTCGTGTGAAACGGCGATTTATGAGAAATGACGATAAAATTGCTGTTTTAAAACATGCAAAAACATAGAAAAACGCTGTTTTTTAACTATTCAAACTGATAAATTCAGGTTTCTTTCATGTGAAACGGCGTTTTATGAGAAATGACGATAAAATTGCTGTTTTAAACTTGCAAAAAACATAGAAAAACGCTGTTTTGAACTATTCAAACTGACAAATTCATGTTTCTTTCATGTGAAACGGCGATTTATGAGAAATGACGATACAATTGCTGTTTTTAAACTTGCAAAAACATAGAAAAACGCTGTTTTTAACTATTCAAACTGACAAATTCATGTTTCTTTTGTGTGAAACGGCGATTTATGAGAAATGACGATAAAATTGCTGTTTTAAACATGAAAAAAACATAGAAAAACGCTGTTTTGAACTATTCAAACTGATAAATTCAGGTTTCTTTCGTTCGAAACGGTGGATTTTTGTGAAATCACGATAAAACTATTGTTTTAAAACTTGCAAAAACATAGAAAAAACGCTGTTTGAACTATTCAAACTGATAAACTCATGTTTTTTCGTGTGAAACGGCGATTTATGAGAAATGACGATAAAATTGCTGTTTTAAAACTTGCAAAAACATAGAAAAACGCTGTTTTGAACTATTCAAACTGACAAATTCATGTTTCTTTCGTGTGAAAAGGCGATTTATGAGAAATGACGACAAAATTGCTGTTATAAACTTGCAAAAAACATAGAAAAACGCTGTTTTTAACTATTCAAACTGATAAATTCATGTTTCTTTCGTGTGAAACGGCGATTTATGAGAAATGACGATAAAATTGCTGTTTTTAAACTTGCAAAAACATAGAAAAACGCTGTTTTTAGCTATTCAAACTGATAAATTCAGGTTTCTTTTCGTTCGAAACGGTGGATTTTTGTGAAATCACGATAAAAACTGCTGTTTTAAACTTGCAAAAACATAGAAAAACGCTGTTTGAACTATTCAAACTGATAAATTCATGTTTCTTTCGTGTGAAACGGCGATTTATGAGAAATGACGATAAAATTGCTGTTTTAAACTTGCAAAAACATAGAAAAACGCTGTTTTTAACTATTCAAACTGATTAAATTCAGGTTTCTTTCGTGTGAAACGGCGATTTTTGAGAAATGACGATAAAATTGCTGTTTTAAACTTGCAAAAACATAGAAAAACGCTGTTTTTAACTATTCAAACTGACAAATTCATGTTTCTTTCGTGTGAAACGGCGTTTTATGAGAATTGACGATAAAATTGCTGTTTTAAACTTGCAAAAACATAGAAAAACGCTGTTTTGAACTATTCAAACTGACAAATTCATGTTTCTTTCGTGTGAAACGGCGATTTATGAGAAATGACGATAAAATTGCTGTTTTAAACTTGCAAAAACATAGAAAAACGCTGTTTTCAACTATTCAAACTGACAAATTCATGTTTCTTTCGTATGAAACGGCGATTTATGAGAAATGACGATAAAATTGCTGTTTTAAACTTGCAAAAACATAGAAAAACGCTGTTTTGAGCTATTCAAACTGACAAATTCATGTTTCTTTCGTGTGAAACGGCGATTTATGAGAAATGACGATAAAATTGCTGTTTTAAACTTGCAAACACATAGAAAAACGCTGTGTTTAACTATTCAAACTGATAAATTCATGTTTCTTTCGTGTGAAACGGCGATTTATGAGAAATGACGATAAAATTGCTGTTTTAAACTTGCAAAAACATAGAAAAACGCTGTTTTTAACTATTCAAACTGATAAATTCATGTTTCTTTCGTGTGAAACGGCGATTTATGAGAAATGACGATAAAATTGCTGTTTTAAACTTGCAAAAACATAGAAAAACGCTGTTTTTAACTATTCAAACTGATAAATTCATGTTTCTTTCGTGTGAAACGGCGATTTATGAGAAATGACGATAAAAATTGCTGTTTAAAACTTGCAAAAACATAGAATAACGCTGTTTTTAACTATTCAAACTGATAAATTCAGGTTTCTTTCGTTCGAAACGGTGGATTTTTGTGAAATCACGATAAAACTGCTGTTTTAAACTTGCAAAAACATAGAAAAACGCTGTTTTGAACTATTCAAACTGATAAACTCATGTTTCTTTCGTGTGAAACGGCGATTTATGAGAAATGACGATAAAATTTCTGTTTTAAACTTGCAAAAAACATAGAAAAACGCTGTTTTTAACTATTCAAACTGACAAATTCATGTTTCTTTCGTGTGAAACGGCGTTTTATGAGAATGACGATAAAATTGCTGTTTTAAACTTGCAAAAACATAGAAAAAACGCTGTTTTGAACTATTCAAACTGACAAATTCATGTTTCTTTCGTGTGAAACGGCGATTTATGAGAAATGACGATAAAATTGCTGTTTTAAACTTGCAAAAACATAGAAAAACGCTGTTTTCAACTATTCAAACTGACAAATTCATGTTTCTTTCGTGTGAAACGGCGATTTATGAGAAATGACGATAAAATTGCTGTTTTAAACATGAAAAAACATAGAAAAACGCTGTTTTGAACTATTCAAACTGACAAATTCATGTTTCTTTCGTGTGAAACGGCGATTTATGAGAAATGACGATAAAATTGCTGTTTTAAACTTGCAAAAACATAGAAAAACGCTGTTTTGAACTATTCAAACTGACAAATTCATGTTTCTTTCGTGTGAAAAGGCGATTTATGAGAAATGACGATAAAATTGCTGTTTTAAACTTGCAAAAACATAGAAAAACGCTGTTTTTAACTATTCAAACTGATAAATTCATGTTCCTTTCGTGTGAAACGGCGATTTATGAGAAATGACGATAAAATTGCTGTTTTAAACTTGCAAAAACATAGAAAAACGCTGTTTTTAACTATTCAAACTGATAAATTCAGGTTTCTTTCGTGTGAAACGGCGATTTATGAGAAATGACGATAAAATTGCTGTTTTAAACTTGCAAAAACATAGAAAAACGCTGTTTTGAACTATTCAAACTGACAAATTCATGTTTCTTTCGTGTGAAAAGGCGATTTATGAGAAATGACGACAAAATTGCTGTTTTAAACTTGCAAAAACATAGAAAAACGCTGTTTTTAACTATTCAAACTGATAAATTCATGTTTCTTTCGTGTGAAACGGCGATTTATGAGAAATGACGATAAAATTGCTGTTTTAAACTTGCAAAAACATAGAAAAACGCTGTTTTTAACTATTCAAACTGATAAATTCTGGTTTCTTTCGTTCGAAACGGTGGATTTTTGTGAAATCACGATAAAACTGCTGTTTTAAACGTACAAAAACATAGAAAAACGCTGTTTTGAACTATTCAAACTGATAAATTCATGTTTCTTTCGTGTGAAACGGCGATTTATGAGAAATGACGATAAAATTGCTGTTTTAAACTTGCAAAAACATAGAAAAACGCTGTTTTTAACTATTCAAACTGATAAATTCAGGTTTGTTTCGTGTGAAACGGCGATTTATGAGAAATGACGATAAAATTGCTGTTTTAAACTTGCAAAAACATAGAAAAACGCTGTTTTGAACTATTCAAACTGACAAATTCATGTTTCTTTCGTGTGAAACGGCGTTTTATGAGAAATGACGATAAAATTGCTGTTTTAAACTTGCAAAAACATAGAAAAACGCTGTTTTGAACTATTCAAACTGACAAATTCATGTTTCTTTCGTGTGAAACGGCGATTTATGAGAAATGACGATAAAATTGCTGTTTTAAACTGGCAAAAACATAGAAAAACGCTGTTTTCAACTATTCAAACTGACAAATTCATGTTTCTTTCGTGTGAAACGGCGATTTATGAGAAATGACGATAAAATTGCTGTTTTAAAGTTGCAAAAACATAGAAAAACGCTGTTTTTAACTATTCAAACTGACAAATTCATGTTTCTTTTGTGTGAAACGGCGATTTATGTGAAATGACGATAAAATTGCTGTTTTAAACTTGCAAAAACATAGAAAAACGCTGTTTTTAACAATTCAAACTGACAAATTCATGTTTCTTTCGTGTGAAACGGCGTTTTATGAGAAATGACGATAAAATTGCTGTTTTTAACTTGCAAAAACATAGAAAAACGCTGTTTTGAACTATTCAAACTGACAAATTCATGTTTCTTTCGTGTGAAACGGCGATTTATGAGAAATGACGATAAAATTGCTGTTTTAAACTTGCAAAAACATAGAAAAACGCTGTTTTCAACTATTCAAACTGACAAATTCATGTTTCTTTCGTGTGAAACGGCGATTTATGAGAAATGACGATAAAATTGCTGTTTTAAACATGAAAAAACATAGAAAAACGCTGTTTTGAACTATTCAAACTGACAAATTCATGTTTCTTTCGTGTGAAACGGCGATTTATGAGAAATGACGATAAAATTGCTGTTTTAAACTTGCAAAAACATAGAAAAACGCTGTTTTGAACTATTCAAACTGACAAATTCATGTTTCTTTCGTGTGAAAAGGCGATTTATGAGAAATGACGATAAAATTGCTGTTTTAAACTTGCAAAAACATAGAAAAACGCTGTTTTTAACTATTCAAACTGATAAATTCATGTTCCTTTCGTGTGAAACGGCGATTTATGAGAAATGACGATAAAATTGCTGTTTTAAACTTGCAAAAACATAGAAAAACGCTGTTTTTAACTATTCAAACTGATAAATTCAGGTTTCTTTCGTGTGAAACGGCGATTTATGAGAAATGACGATAAAATTGCTGTTTTAAACTTGCAAAAACATAGAAAAAACGCTGTTTTGAACTATTCAAACTGACAAATTCATGTTTCTTTCGTGTGAAAAGGCGATTTATGAGAAATGACGACAAAATTGCTGTTTTAAACTTGCAAAAACATAGAAAAACGCTGTTTTTAACTATTCAAACTGATAAATTCATGTTTTTTTCGTGTGAAACGGCGATTTATGAGAAATGACGATAAAATTGCTGTTTTAAACTTGCAAAAACATAGAAAAACGCTGTTTTTAACTATTCAAACTGATAAATTCTGGTTTCTTTCGTTCGAAACGGTGGATTTTTGTGAAATCACGATAAAACTGCTGTTTTAAACGTACAAAAACATAGAAAAAACGCTGTTTTGAACTATTCAAACTGATAAATTCATGTTTCTTTCGTGTGAAACGGCGATTTATGAGAAATGACGATAAAATTGCTGTTTTAAACTTGCAAAAACATAGAAAAACGCTGTTTTTAACTATTCAAACTGATAAATTCAGGTTTGTTTCGTGTGAAACGGCGATTTATGAGAAATGACGATAAAATTGCTGTTTTAAACTTGCAAAAACATAGAAAAACGCTGTTTTGAACTATTCAAACTGACAAATTCATGTTTCTTTCGTGTGAAACGGCGTTTTATGAGAAATGACGATAAAATTGCTGTTTTAAACTTGCAAAAACATAGAAAAACGCTGTTTTGAACTATTCAAACTGACAAATTCATGTTTCTTTCGTGTGAAACGGCGATTTATGAGAAATGACGATAAAATTGCTGTTTTAAACTGGCAAAAACATAGAAAAACGCTGTTTTCAACTATTCAAACTGACAAATTCATGTTTCTTTCGTGTGAAACGGCGATTTATGAGAAATGACGATAAAATTGCTGTTTTAAAGTTGCAAAAACATAGAAAAACGCTGTTTTTAACTATTCAAACTGACAAATTCATGTTTCTTTTGTGTGAAACGGCGATTTATGTGAAATGACGATAAAATTGCTGTTTTAAACTTGCAAAAACATAGAAAAACGCTGTTTTTAGCTATTCAAACTGATAAATTCAGGTTTCTTTCGTTCGAAACGGTGGATTTTTGTGAAATCACGATAAAACTGCTGTTTTAAACTTGCAAAAACATAGAAAAACGCTGTTTTGAACTATTCAAACTGATAAATTCATGTTTCTTTCGTGTGAAACGGCGATTTATGAGAAATGACGATAAAATTGCTGTTTTAAACTTGCAAAAACATAGAAAAACGCTGTTTTTAACTATTCAAACTGATAAATTCAGGTTTCTTTCGTGTGAAACGGCGATTTATGAGAAATGACGATAAAATTGCTGTTTTAAACTTGCAAAAACATAGAAAAACGCTGTTTTTAACTATTCAAACTGACAAATTCATGTTTCTTTCGTGTAAAACGGCGTTTTATGAGAAATGACGATAAAATTGCTGTTTAAACTTGCAAAAACATAGAGAAACGCTGTTTTGAACTATTCAAACTGATAAATTAAGGTTTCTTTCGTGTGAAACGGCGATTTATGTGAATGACGATAAAATTGCTGTTTAAACTTGCAAAAACATAGAAAAACGCTGTTTTTAACTATTCAAACTGACAAATTCATGTTTCTTTCGTGTGAAACGGCGTTTTATGTAGAAATGACGATAAAATTGCTGTTTTAAACTTGCAAAAACATAGAAAAACGCTGTTTTTGAACTATTCAAACTGACAAATTCATGTTTCTTTCATGTGAAACGGCGATTATGAGAAATGACGATAAAATTGCTGTTTTAAACTTGCAAAAACATAGAAAAACGCTGTTTTTAACTATTCAAACTGACAAATTCCATGTTTCTTTTGTGTGAAACGGCAATTTATGAGAAATGACGATAAAATTGCTGTTTTAAACATGAAAAAACATAGAAAAACGCTGTTTTGAACTATTCAAACTGATAAATTCAGGTTTCTTTCGTTCGAAACGGTGGATTTTTGTGAAAATCACGATAAAACTGCTGTTTTAAACTTGCAAAAAACATAGAAAAACGCTGTTTTGAACTATTCAAACTGATAAACTCATGTTTCTTTCGTGTGAAACGGCGATTTATGAGAAATGACGATAAAATTGCTGTTTTAAACTTGCAAAAAACATAGAAAAACGCTGTTTTGAACTATTCAAACTGACAAATTCATGTTTCTTTCGTGTGAAAAGGCGATTTATGAGAAATGACGACAAAATTGCTGTTTTAAACTTGCAAAAACATAGAAAAACGCTGTTTTAACTATTCAAACTGATAAATTCATGTTTCTTTCGTGTGAAACGGCGATTTATGTGAAATGACGATAAAAATTGCTGTTTTAAAACTTGCAAAAACATAGAAAAACGCTGTTTTTAGCTATTCAAACTGATAAATTCAGGTTTCTTTCGTTCGAAACGGTGGATTTTTGTGAAAATCACGATAAAACTGCTGTTTTAAACTTGCAAAAACATAGAAAAACGCTGTTTTGAACTATTCAAACTGATAAATTCATGTTTCTTTCGTGTGAAACGGCGATTTATGAGAAATGACGATAAAATTGCTGTTTTAAACTTGCAAAAACATAGAAAAACGCTGTTTTTTAACTATTCAAACTGATAAATTCAGGTTTCTTTCGTGTGAAACGGCGATTTATGAGAAATGACGATAAAATTGCTGTTTTAAACTTGCAAAAACATAGAAAAAACGCTGTTTTTAACTATTCAAACTGACAAATTCATGTTTCTTTCGTGTAAAACGGCGTTTTATGAGAAATGACGATAAAATTGCTGTTTTAAACTTGCAAAAACATAGAAAAACGCTGTTTTGAACTATTCAAACTGATAAATTCAGGTTTCTTTCGTGTGAAACGGCGATTTATGTGAAATGACGATAAAATTGCTGTTTTAAACTTGCAAAAACATAGAAAAACGCTGTTTTTAACTATTCAAACTGACAAATTCATGTTTCTTTCGTGTGAAACGGCGTTTTATGAGAAATGACGATAAAATTGCTGTTTTAAACTTGCAAAAACATAGAAAAACGCTGTTTTGAACTATTCAAACTGACAAATTCATGTTTCTTTCATGTGAAACGGCGATTTATGAGAAATGACGATAAAATTGCTGTTTTAAACTTGCAAAAACATAGTAAAACGCTGTTTTTAACTATTCAAACTGACAAATTCATGTTTCTTTTGTGTGAAACGGCAATTTATGAGAAATGACGATAAAATTGCTGTTTTAAACATGAAAAAACATAGAAAAACGCTGTTTTGAACTATTCAAACTGATAAATTCAGGTTTCTTTCGTTCGAAACGGTGGATTTTTGTGAAATCACGATAAAACTGCTGTTTTAAACTTGCAAAAACATAGAAAAACGCTGTTTTGAACTATTCAAACTGATAAACTCATGTTTCTTTCGTGTGAAACGGCGATTTATGAGAAATGACGATAAAATTGCTGTTTTAAACTTGCAAAAACATAGAAAAACGCTGTTTTGAACTATTCAAACTGACAAATTCATGTTTCTTTCGTGTGAAAAGGCGATTTAAGAGAAATGACGACAAAATTGCTGTTTTAAACTTGCAAAAACATAGAAAAACGCTGTTTTTAACTATTCAAACTGATAAATTCATGTTTCTTTCGTGTGAAACGGCGATTTATGTGAAATGACGATAAAATTGCTGTTTTAAACTTGCAAAAACATAGAAAAACGCTGTTTTTAGCTATTCAAACTGATAAATTCAGGTTTCTTTCGTTCGAAACGGTGGATTTTTGTGAAATCACGATAAAACTGCTGTTTTAAACTTGCAAAAACATAGAAAAACGCTGTTTTGAACTATTCAAACTGATAAATTCATGTTTCTTTCGTGTGAAACGGCGATTTATGAGAAATGACGATAAAATTGCTGTTTTAAACTTGCAAAAACATAGAAAAACGCTGTTTTTAACTATTCAAACTGATAAATTCAGGTTTCTTTCGTGTGAAACGGCGATTTTTGAGAAATGACGATAAAATTGCTGTTTTAAACTTGCAAAAACATAGAAAAACGCTGTTTTTAACTATTCAAACTGACAAATTCATGTTTCTTTCGTGTGAAACGGCGTTTTATGAGAAATGACGATAAAATTGCTGTTTTAAACTTGCAAAAACATAGAAAAACGCTGTTTTGAACTATTCAAACTGACAAATTCATGTTTCTTTCGTGTGAAACGGCGATTTATGAGAAATGACGATAAAATTGCTGTTTTAAACTTGCAAAAACATAGAAAAACGCTGTTTTCAACTATTCAAACTGACAAATTCATGTTTCTTTCGTATGAAACGGCGATTTATGAGAAATGACGATAAAATTGCTGTTTTAAACTTGCAAAAACATAGAAAAACGCTGTTTTGAGCTATTCAAACTGACAAATTCATGTTTCTTTCGTGTGAAACGGCGATTTATGAGAAATGACGATAAAATTGCTGTTTTAAACTTGCAAACACATAGAAAAACGCTGTGTTTAACTATTCAAACTGATAAATTCATGTTTCTTTCGTGTGAAACGGCGATTTATGAGAAATGACGATAAAATTGCTGTTTTAAACTTGCAAAAACATAGAAAAACGCTGTTTTTAACTATTCAAACTGATAAATTCATGTTTCTTTCGTGTGAAACGGCGATTTATGAGAAATGACGATAAAATTGCTGTTTTAAACTTGCAAAAACATAGAAAAACGCTGTTTTTAACTATTCAAACTGATAAATTCAGGTTTCTTTCGTTCGAAACGGTGGATTTTTGTGAAATCACGATAAAACTGCTGTTTTAAACTTGCAAAAACATAGAAAAACGCTGTTTTGAACTATTCAAACTGATAAACTCATGTTTCTTTCTTGTGAAACGGCGATTTATGAGAAATGACGATAAAATTTCTGTTTTAAACTTGCAAAAACATAGAAAAACGCTGTTTTCAACTATTCAAACTGACAAATTCATGTTTCTTTCGTGTGAAACGGCGATTTATGAGAAATGACGATAAAATTGCTGTTTTAAACTTGCAAAAACATAGAAAAACGCTGTTTTGAACTATTCAAACTGACAAATTCATGTTTCTTTCGTGTGAAAAGGCGATTTATGAGAAATGACGATAAAATTGCTGTTTTAAACTTGCAAAAACATAGAAAAACGCTGTTTTTAACTATTCAAACTGATAAATTCATGTTCCTTTCGTGTGAAACGGCGATTTATGAGAAATGACGATAAAATTGCTGTTTTAAACTTGCAAAAACATAGAAAAACGCTGTTTTTAACTATTCAAACTGATAAATTCAGGTTTCTTTCGTGTGAAACGGCGATTTATGAGAAATGACGATAAAATTGCTGTTTTAAACTTGCAAAAACATAGAAAAACGCTGTTTTGAACTATTCAAACTGACAAATTCATGTTTCTTTCGTGTGAAAAGGCGATTTATGAGAAATGACGACAAAATTGCTGTTTTAAACTTGCAAAAACATAGAAAAACGCTGTTTTTAACTATTTAAACTGATAAATTCATGTTTCTTTCGTGTGAAACGGCGATTTATGAGAAATGACGATAAAATTGCTGTTTTAAACTTGCAAAAACATAGAAAAACGCTGTTTTTAACTATTCAAACTGATAAATTCAGGTTTCTTTCGTTCGAAACGGTGGATTTTTGTGAAATCACGATAAAACTGCTGTTTTAAACGTACAAAAACATAGAAAAACGCTGTTTTGAACTATTCAAACTGATAAATTCATGTTTCTTTCGTGTGAAACGGCGATTTATGAGAAATGACGATAAAATTGCTGTTTTAAACTTGCAAAAACATAGAAAAACGCTGTTTTTAACTATTCAAACTGATAAATTCAGGTTTCTTTCGTGTGAAACGGCGATTTATGAGAAATGACGATAAAATTGCTGTTTTAAACTTGCAAAAACATAGAAAAACGCTGTTTTGAACTATTCAAACTGACAAATTCATGTTTCTTTCGTGTGAAACGGCGTTTTATGAGAAATGACTATAAAATTGCTGTTTTAAACTTGCAAAAACATAGAAAAACGCTGTTTTGAACTATTCAAACTGACAAATTCATGTTTCTTTCGTGTGAAACGGCGATTTATGAGAAATGACGATAAAATTGCTGTTTTAAACTTGCAAAAACATAGAAAAACGCTGTTTTCAACTATTCAAACTGACAAATTCATGTTTCTTTCGTGTGAAACGGCGATTTATGAGAAATGACGATAAAATTGCTGTTTTAAACTTGCAAAAACATAGAAAAACGCTGTTTTCAACTATTCAAACTGACAAATTCATGTTTCTTTCGTGTGAAACGGCGATTTATGAGAAATGAGATAAAATTGCTGTTTTAAACATGAAAAAACATAGAAAAACGCTGTTTTGAACTATTCAAACTGACAAATTCATGTTTCTTTCGTGTGAAACGGCGATTTATGAGAAATGACGATAAAATTGCTGTTTTAAACTTGCAAAAACATAGAAAAACGCTGTTTTGAACTATTCAAACTGACAAATTCATGTTTCTTTCGTGTGAAAAGGCGATTTATGAGAAATGACGATAAAATTGCTGTTTTAAACTTGCAAAAACATAGAAAAACGCTGTTTTTAACTATTCAAACTGATAAATTCATGTTTCATACTTACATACATACATACATAACATCACGCTATGTCCCACTTAGTGGGGTAGCACGAACCCAGAAACAGTCAACCAACAATCAATCTCCTCCAAACATTCCTATCCTGACACACCACTTTTGCCTCGTCCACATTCATAGTACGATTCATACATGCTCGTTTATTCTTCACACTCGGAATCATTCGTTCACGCAACAAACCATCAATCATACCCAACCAGTTATTCCTCGGACGCCCGCGCAATCGGTCACCTTCAATCTCACCCACATATATTAGTTTCACCAACCTTTCATTCGACATTCGCTCAACATGTCCAAACCACCTCAACTGACTCACCCCCACTTTCTTAACAACATTCTTCTCAATCTCACACTCATCATACACCAATGTATTCCGTATACGATCACGTCTCGTATACCCACATACTCCTCTCAAATATCTCATTTCCACAGCAGTTATACGTCGTTCATGCTTCTTCATCCACACCTAACATTCAGAACCATACATCAATGTAGGCACTAACACACCATTATAAACACTCAATCGAGCATCTCTAGATACATTCACGTTTCGAGCAAATGTACCCAGAGCACCCAATACCTTGCACCCTGCAGACACTCGCCTTTCAATCTCCCGGTCAATACGTCCATCCCTCGAGAACATACTACCCAAATATACAAATTCATTCACTTGTTCCAGTCTCACACCATTCACTGAAACATTACAATCAGTCACGAAATCATTCTTCTCAAACACCAACACTTTACATTTATCGACATTCAATAGCAGATTTAAACCTTTCCCTACTTCATTTATGCTCACAATCATTCTTCTCAATTGCTCCTCACTTTCACCCAACACAACAACATCATCCGCATAAGCTAACGCAGGCACTATACATCCACCAATACGTACACCATCCGTTCCATTCAATGCCTTTCGTAACAACACATCCATATACAAATTAAACAACCAAGGAGACATTCCACAACCCTGTTTTACACCAACATCTATACGAAACCAATCACTCAATCTGCCATCAACTCTCACCGCAGCCTCACTTCCTTCATACAACGCTCGAATCGCTCCCAACAAATTACCATCCACACCGTACTCTACAAGTACATCCTACATAGTCTCTCGAAGAACACTGTCATACGCTTTCTTTAAATCGAGAAAGCCACAGAACACCTTTTTGTTCTTATCAAGTGACTTCTCAACAATCATTCGAAGAGAAAACAATTGATCTACACAACCTCTCTCAGGCAAAAAACCTCCTTGCATACCACTTAACTTCGAAATTGTTAAGGCTCGCACCTTATGAATTAAGATTTTTCCATACAACTTCCCTACCACACTCAATAAACTTATCGCTCGAAAATTTGTACATTCACTCGAACTGCCTTTGCCTTTAAATAAAGGACAAATAACAGCACGTTTCCAATCATCAGGAGCCACGCACCGTTTCAAACAAAATCTGAACAAATAAACTAACCAATTAAATAATCTTTCACCACCATATTTCAACATTTCATTTGTTATGCCATCCAAACCGGGAGCCTTACCATTCTTTAGACGCATCAATGCAAATCTAACATCATCTTCATCTATATCCCATTCAACGTTTCTAGCATTTCTTGCATTTCCTCCTCTATTATTCACTCCATTTACACCACCATACAATTCCTTAAAATACTCACACCATCTATTCCTAACATCTGACTCATTCCACAACAAATCACCATTCGCACTCTTAATTGCTTTCACTGGTCTTGTACTCCCACCTCTCAATCTCTTTACAGTCTGCCAAAACATTCTCTTATTCATACTAAAATCATTCGTTAATCTTTCACTCATCAATTCATCAAAACGTGCCTTACTTTCTCTAACGACTCTCTTGACACATTTATTCTTCCTCTTGTATTCCATCAGGCATTCATCACGCAAAGTTCCTGGTACATCCTTCACATGTTTCCTTCATGTTTCTTTCGTGTGAAACGGCGATTTATGAGAAATGACGATAAAATTTCTGTTTTAAACTTGCAAAAACATAGAAAAACGCTGTTTTTAACTATTCAAACTAAAAATTCAGGTTTCTTTCGTGTGAAACGGCGATTTATGAGAAATGACGATAAAATTGCTGTTTTAAACTTGCAAAAACATAGAAAAACGCTGTTTTTAACTATTCAAACTGACAAATTCATGTTTCTTTCGTGTGAAACGGCGTTTTATGAGAAATGACGATAAAATTGCTGTTTTAAACTTGCAAAAACATAGAAAAACGCTGTTTTTAACTACTCAAACTGACAAATTCATGTTTCTTTCGTGTGAAACGGCGTTTTATGAGAAATGACGATAAAATTGCTGTTTTAAACTTGCAAAAACATAGAAAAACGCTGTTTTGAACTATTCAAACTGACAAATTCATGTTTCTTTCGTGTGAAACGGCGATTTATGAGAAATGACGATAAAATTGCTGTTTTAAACTTGCAAAAACATAGAAAAACGCTGTTTTCAACTATTCAAACTGACAAATTCATGTTTCTATCGTGTGAAACGGCGATTTATGAGAAATGACGATAAAATTGCTGTTTTAAACTTGCAAAAACATAGAAAAACGCTGTTTTTAACTATTCAAACTGATAAATTCAGGTTTCTTTCGTGTGAAACGGCGATTTATGAGAAATGACGATAAAATTGCTGTTTTAAACTTGCAAAAACATAGAAAAACGCTGCTTTTAACTATTCAAACTGACAAATTCATGTTTCTTTCGTGTGAAACGGCGTTTTATGAGAAATGACGATAAAATTGCTGTTTTAAACTTGCAAAAACATAGAAAAACGCTGTTTTTAACTATTCAAACTGATAAATTCAGGTTTTTTATGTTCGAAACGGTGGATTTTTTTGAAATCACGATAAAATTGCTGTTTTAAACTTGCAAAAATATAGAAAAACGCTGTTTTGAACTATTCAAACTGATAAATTCATGTTTCTTTCGTGTGAAACGGCGATTTATGAGAAATGACGATAAAATTGCTGTTTTAAATTTGCAAAAACATAGAAAAACGCTGTTTTTAACTATTCAAACTGATAAATTCAGGTTTCTTTCGTGTGAAACGGCGATTTATGAGAAATGACGATAAAATTGCTGTTTTAAACTTGCAAAAACATAGAAAAACGCTGTTTTCAACTATTCAAACTGACAAATTCATGTTTCTTTCGTGTGAAACGGCGATTTATGAGAAATGACGATAAAATTGCTGTTTTAAACATGAAAAAACATAGAAAAACGCTATTTTGAACTATTCAAACTGACAAATTCATGTTTCTTTCGTGTGAAACGGCGATTTATGAGAAATGACGATAAAATTGCTGTTTTAAACTTGCAAAAACATAGAAAAACGCTGTTTTGAACTATTCAAACTGACAAATTCATGTTTCTTTCGTGTGAAACGGCGATTTATGAGAAATGACGACAAAATTGCTGTTTTAAACTTGCAAAAACATAGAAAAACGCTGTTTTTAACTATTCAAACTGATAAATTCAGGTTTCTTTCGTGTGAAACGGCGATTTATGAGAAATGACGATAAAATTGCTGTTTTAAACTTGCAAAAACATAGAAAAACGCTGTTTTCAACTATTCAAACTGACAAATTCATGTTTCTTTCGTGTGAAACGGCGATTTATGAGAAATGACGATAAAATTGCTGTTTTAAACATGAAAAAACATAGAAAAACGCTGTTTTGAACTATTCAAACTGACAAATTCATGTTTCTTTCGTGTGAAACGGCGATTTATGAGAAATGACGATAAAATTGCTGTTTTAAACTTGCAAAAACATAGAAAAACGCTGTTTTGAACTATTCAAACTGACAAATTCATGTTTCTTTCATGTGAAACGGCGATTTATGAGAAATGACGATAAAATTGCTGTTTTAAACTTGCAAAAACATAGAAAAACGCTGTTTTTAACTATTCAAACTGATAAATTCATGTGTCTTTCGTGCGAAACGGCGATTTATGAGAAATAACGATAAAATTGCTGTTTTAAATTTGCAAAAACATAGAAAAACGCTGTTTTCAACTATTCAAACTGATAAATTCATGTTTCTTTCGTGCGAAACGGCGATTTATGAGAAATGACGATAAAATTGCTGTTTAAAACTTGCAAAAACATAGAAAAACGATATTTTGGACTATTCAAATTGAAAAATTCAGGTTTCTTTCGTGTGAAACGGCGATTTATGAGAAATGACGATAAAATTGCTGTTTTAAACTTGCAAAAACATAGAAAAACGCTGTTTTCAACTATTCAAACTGACAAATTCATGTTTCTTTCGTGTGAAACGGCGATTTATGAGAAATGACGATAAAATTGCTGTTTTAAACATGAAAAAACATAGAAAAACGCTATTTTGAACTATTCAAACTGACAAATTCATGTTTCTTTCGTGTGAAACGGCGATTTATGAGAAATGACGATAAAATTGCTGTTTTAAACTTGCAAAAACATAGAAAAACGCTGTTTTGAACTATTCAAACTGACAAATTCATGTTTCTTTCGTGTGAAACGGCGATTTATGAGAAATGACGACAAAATTGCTGTTTTAAACTTGCAAAAACATAGAAAAACGCTGTTTTTAACTATTCAAACTGATAAATTCAGGTTTCTTTCGTGTGAAACGGCGATTTATGAGAAATGACGATAAAATTGCTGTTTTAAACTTGCAAAAACATAGAAAAACGCTGTTTTCAACTATTCAAACTGACAAATTCATGTTTCTTTCGTGTGAAACGGCGATTTATGAGAAATGACGATAAAATTGCTGTTTTAAACATGAAAAAACATAGAAAAACGCTGTTTTGAACTATTCAAACTGACAAATTCATGTTTCTTTCGTGTGAAACGGCGATTTATGAGAAATGACGATAAAATTGCTGTTTTAAACTTGCAAAAACATAGAAAAACGCTGTTTTGAACTATTCAAACTGACAAATTCATGTTTCTTTCATGTGAAACGGCGATTTATGAGAAATGACGATAAAATTGCTGTTTTAAACTTGCAAAAACATAGAAAAACGCTGTTTTTAACTATTCAAACTGATAAATTCATGTGTCTTTCGTGCGAAACGGCGATTTATGAGAAATAACGATAAAATTGCTGTTTTAAATTTGCAAAAACATAGAAAAACGCTGTTTTCAACTATTCAAACTGATAAATTCATGTTTCTTTCGTGCGAAACGGCGATTTATGAGAAATGACGATAAAATTGCTGTTTAAAACTTGCAAAAACATAGAAAAACGATATTTTGGACTATTCAAATTGAAAAATTCATGTTTCTTTTGTGTGAAACGGCGATTTATGAGAAATGACGATAAAATTGCTGTTTTAAACTTGCAAAAACATAGAAAAACGCTATTTTCAACTATTCAAACTGACAAATTCATGTTTCTTCCGTGCGAAATGGCGATTTATGAGAAATGACGATAAAATTGCTGTTTTAAACTCTCAAAAACATAGAAAAACGCTGTTTTCAACTATTCAAACTGATAAATTCATGTTTCTTACGTTCGAAACGGTGGTTTTATGTGAAATCACGATAAAATTGCTGTTTTAAACTTGCAAAAACATAGAAAAACGCTGTTTTCAACTTATCAAACTGACAAATTCATGTTTCTACCGTGCGAAACGGCGATTTATGAGAAATGACTATAAAATTGCTGTTTTAAACTTGCAAAAACATAGAAAAACGCTATTTTCAACTACTCAAACTGATAAATTCATGTTTCTTTCGTGCGTAACGGCGATTTATGAAAAACAACGATAAAATTGCTGTTTTAAACATGCAAAAACATAGAAAAACGCTGTTTTCAACTTTCAAACTGATAAATTCATGTTTCTTCCGTGCGAAACGGCGATTTATGAGAAATGACGATAAAATTGCTGTTTTAAACTTGCAGAAACATAGAAAAACGCTGTTTTCAACTATTCAAACTGATAAATTCATGTTTCTTCCGTGCGAAACGGCGATTCATGAGAAATGACGATAAGATTGCTGTTTTAAACTTGCAAAAACATAGAAAAACGCTGTTTTCAACTATTCAAACTGACAAATTCATGTTTCTTCCGTGCGAAACGGCGATTTATGAGAAATGACGATAAAATTGCTGTTTTAAACATGCCAAAACAGAAAAACGATGTTTTCAACTATTCAAACTGATAAATTCATGTTTCTTTCGTGCGAAACGGCGATTTATGAGAAATGACGATAAAATTGCTGTTTTAAACTTGCAAAACATAAAAAAACGCTGTTTTTTACTATTCAAACTGACAAATTCATGTTTCTTCAGTGAGAAACGGCGATTTATGAGAAATGACGATAAAATTGCTTTTTTAAACTCGCAAAAACATATAAAAACGCTGTTTTCAACTATTTAAACTGATAAATTCATGTATCTTACGTTCGAAACGGTGGATTTTTGTAAAAACACGATAAACTTGCAAAAACATAGAAAAACGCTGTTTTAACTTTTCAAACTGACAAATTCATGTTTCTTCCGTGCGAAACGGCGATTTATGAGAAATGACGATAAAATTGCTGTTTTAAACTTGCAAAAACATAGAAAAACGCTATTTTCAACTACTCAAACTGATAAATTCATATTTCTTTCTTGCATAACGGCGATTTATGAAAAACAACGATAAAATTGCTGTTTTAAACTTGCAAAAACATAGAAAAACGCTGTTTTCAACTTTCAAACTGATAAATTCATGTTTCTTTCGTGCGAAACGGCGATTTATGAGAAATGACGATAAAACTGCTGTTTTAAACTTGCAAAAACATAGAAAAACGCTGTTTTGAACTATTCAAACTGATAAATTCATGTTTCTTTCGTGTAAAACGGCGATTTATGAGAAATGACGATAAAATTGCTGTTTTAAACTTGCAAAAACATAGAAAAACGCTGTTTTTAACTATTCAAACTGATAAATTCAGGTTTCTTTTGTTCGAAACTGTGGATTTTTGTGAAATCACGATAAAACTGCTGTTTTAAACTTGCAAAAACATAGAAAAACGCTGTTTTGAACTATTCAAACTGATAAATTCATGTTTCTTTCGTGTGAAACGGCGATTTATGAGAAATGACGATAAAATTGCTGTTTTAAACTTGCAAAAAACTGATAAATTCAGGTTTCTTTCGTGTGAAACGGCGATTTATGAGAAATGACGATAAAATTGCTGTTTTAAACTTGCAAAAACATAGAAAAACGCTGTTTTCAACTATTCAAACTGACAAATTCATGTTTCTTTCGTGTGAAACGGCGATTTATGAGAAATGACGATAAAATTGCTGTTTTAAACTTGCAAAAACATAGAAAAACGCTGTTTTGATCTATTCAAACTGACAAATTCATGTTTCTTTCGTGTGAAACGGCGATTTATGAGAAATGACGATAAAATTGTTGTTTTAAACTTGCAAAAACATAGAAAAACGCTGTTTTCAACTATTCAAACTGACAAATTCATGTTTCTTTTGTGTGAAACGGCGATTTATGAGAAATGACGATAAAATTGCTGTTTTAAACATGAAAAAACATAGAAAAACGCTGTTTTGAACTATTCAAACTGACAAATTCATGTTTCTTTCGTGTAAAATGGCGATTTATGAGAAATGACGATAAAATTGCTGTTTTAAACTTGCAAAAACATAGAAAAACGCTGTTTTGAACTATTCAAACTGACAAATTCATGTTTCTATCGTGTGAAACGGCGATTTATGAGAAATGACGATAAAATTGCTGTTTTAAACTTGCAAAAACATAGAAAAACGCTGTTTTTAACTATTCAAACTGATAAATTCAGGTTTCTTTCGTGTGAAACGGCGATTTATGAGAAATGACGATAAAATTGCTGTTTTAAACTTGCAAAAACATAGAAAAACGCTGCTTTTAACTATTCAAACTGACAAATTCATGTTTCTTTCGTGTGAAACGGCGTTTTATGAGAAATGACGATAAAATTGCTGTTTTAAACTTGCAAAAACATAGAAAAACGCTGTTTTTAACTATTCAAACTGATAAATTCAGGTTTCTTTCGTGTGAAACGGCGATTTATGAGAAATGACGATAAAATTGCTGTTTTAAACTTGCAAAAACATAGAAAAACGCTGTTTTGAACTATTCAAACTGACAAATTCATGTTTCTTTCATGTGAAACGGCGATTTATGAGAAATGACGATAAAATTGCTGTTTTAAACATGAAAAAACATAGAAAAACGCTATTTTGAACTATTCAAACTGACAAATTCATGTTTCTTTCGTGTGAAACGGCGATTTATGAGAAATGACGATAAAATTGCTGTTTTAAACTTGCAAAAACATAGAAAAACGCTGTTTTGAACTATTCAAACTGACAAATTCATGTTTCTTTCGTGTGAAACGGCGATTTATGAGAAATGACGATAAAATTGCTGTTTTAAACATGAAAAAACATAGAAAAACGCTATTTTGAACTATTCAAACTGACAAATTCATGTTTCTTTCGTGTGAAACGGCGATTTATGAGAAATGACGATAAAATTGCTGTTTTAAACTTGCAAAAACATAAAAAAAACGCTGTTTTGAACTATTCAAACTGACAAATTCATGTTTCTTTCGTGTGAAACGGCGATTTATGAGAAATGACGACAAAATTGCTGTTTTAAACTTGCAAAAACATAGAAAAACGCTGTTTTTAACTATTCAAACTGATAAATTCAGGTTTCTTTCGTGTGAAACGGCGATTTATGAGAAATGACGATAAAATTGCTGTTTTAAACTTGCAAAAACATAGAAAAACGCTGTTTTCAACTATTCAAACTGACAAATTCATGTTTCTTTCGTGTGAAACGGCGATTTATGAGAAATGACGATAAAATTGCTGTTTTAAACATGAAAAAACATAGAAAAACGCTGTTTTGAACTATTCAAACTGACAAATTCATGTTTCTTTCGTGTGAAACGGCGATTTATGAGAAATGACGATAAAATTGCTGTTTTAAACTTGCAAAAACATAGAAAAACGCTGTTTTGAACTATTCAAACTGACAAATTCATGTTTCTTTCATGTGAAACGGCGATTTATGAGAAATGACGATAAAATTGCTGTTTTAAACTTGCAAAAACATAGAAAAACGCTGTTTTTAACTATTCAAACTGATAAATTCATGTGTCTTTCGTGCGAAACGGCGATTTATGAGAAATAACGATAAAATTGCTGTTTTAAATTTGCAAAAACATAGAAAAACGCTGTTTTCAACTATTCAAACTGATAAATTCATGTTTCTTTCGTGCGAAACGGCGATTTATGAGAAATGACGATAAAATTGCTGTTTTAAACTTGCAAAAACATAGAAAAACGATATTTTGGACTATTCAAATTGAAAAATTCATGTTTCTTTTGTGTGAAACGGCGATTTATGAGAAATGACGATAAAATTGCTGTTTTAAACTTGCAAAAACATAGAAAAACGCTATTTTCAACTATTCAAACTGACAAATTCATGTTTCTTCCGTGCGAAATGGCGATTTATGAGAAATGACGATAAAATTGCTGTTTTAAACTCTCAAAAACATAGAAAAACGCTGTTTTCAACTATTCAAACTGATAAATTCATGTTTCTTACGTTCGAAACGGTGGTTTTATGTGAAATCACGATAAAATTGCTGTTTTAAACTTGCAAAAACATAGAAAAACGCTGTTTTCAACTTATCAAACTGACAAATTCATGTTTCTACCGTGCGAAACGGCGATTTATGAGAAATGACTATAAAATTGCTGTTTTAAACTTGCAAAAACATAGAAAAACGCTATTTTCAACTACTCAAACTGATAAATTCATGTTTCTTTCGTGCGTAACGGCGATTTATGAAAAACAACGATAAAATTGCTGTTTTAAACATGCAAAAACATAGAAAAACGCTGTTTTCAACTTTCAAACTGATAAATTCATGTTTCTTCCGTGCGAAACGGCGATTTATGAGAAATGACGATAAAATTGCTGTTTTAAACTTGCAGAAACATAGAAAAACGCTGTTTTCAACTATTCAAACTGATAAATTCATGTTTCTTCCGTGCGAAACGGCGATTCATGAGAAATGACGATAAGATTGCTGTTTTAAACTTGCAAAAACATAGAAAAACGCTGTTTTCAACTATTTAAACTGACAAATTC
The DNA here is from genome assembly GCA_963942605.1 of Poecilus cupreus. Taxonomy (NCBI): domain Eukaryota; kingdom Metazoa; phylum Arthropoda; class Insecta; order Coleoptera; family Carabidae; genus Poecilus; species Poecilus cupreus. The sequence continues at coordinate 9,149 of CAWWDY010000814.1, read as the reverse complement.
ATGTTTCTTCCGTGCGAAACGGCGATTTATGAGAAATGACGATAAAATTGCTGTTTTAAACATGCCAAAACAGAAAAACGATGTTTTCAACTATTCAAACTGATAAATTCATGTTTCTTTCGTGCGAAACGGCGATTTATGAGAAATGACGATTAAATTGCTGTTTTAAACTTGCAAAACATAAAAAAACGCTGTTTTTTACTATTCAAACTGACAAATTCATGTTTCTTCAGTGAGAAACGGCGATTTATGAGAAATGACGATAAAATTGCTTTTTTAAACTCGCAAAAACATATAAAAACGCTGTTTTCAACTATTCAAACTGATAAATTCATGTATCTTACGTTCGAAACGGTGGATTTTTGTAAAAACACGATAAACTTGCAAAAACATAGAAAAACGCTGTTTTAACTTTTCAAACTGACAAATTCATGTTTCTTCCGTGCGAAACGGCGATTTATGAGAAATGACGATAAAATTGCTGTTTTAAACTTGCAAAAACATAGAAGAACGCTATTTTCAACTACTCAAACTGATAAATTCATATTTCTTTCTTGCATAACGGCGATTTATGAAAAACAACGATAAAATTGCTGTTTTAAACTTGCAAAAACATAGAAAAACGCTGTTTTCAACTTTCAAACTGATAAATTCATGTTTCTTTCGTGCGAAACGGCGATTTATGAGAAATGACGATAAAACTGCTGTTTTAAACTTGCAAAAACATAGAAAAACGCTGTTTTGAACTATTCAAACTGATAAATTCATGTTTCTTTCGTGTAAAACGGCGATTTATGAGAAATGACAATAAAATTGCTGTTTTAAACTTGCAAAAACATAGAAAAACGCTGTTTTTAACTATTCAAACTGATAAATTCAGGTTTCTTTTGTTCGAAACTGTGGATTTTTGTGAAATCACAATAAAACTGCTGTTTTAAACTTGCAAAAACATAGAAAAACGCTGTTTTGAACTATTCAAACTGATAAATTCATGTTTCTTTCGTGTGAAACGGCGATTTATGAGAAATGACGATAAAATTGCTGTTTTAAACTTGCAAAAAACTGATAAATTCAGGTTTCTTTCGTGTGAAACGGCGATTTATGAGAAATGACGATAAAATTGCTGTTTTAAACTTGCAAAAACATAGAAAAACGCTGTTTTCAACTATTCAAACTGACAAATTCATGTTTCTTTCGTGTGAAACGGCGATTTATGAGAAATGACGATAAAATTGCTGTTTTAAACTTGCAAAAACATAGAAAAACGCTGTTTTGATCTATTCAAACTGACAAATTCATGTTTCTTTCGTGTGAAACGGCGATTTATGAGAAATGACGATAAAATTGTTGTTTTAAACTTGCAAAAACATAGAAAAACGCTGTTTTCAACTATTCAAACTGACAAATTCATGTTTCTTTTGTGTGAAACGGCGATTTATGAGAAATGACGATAAAATTGCTGTTTTAAACATGAAAAAACATAGAAAAACGCTGTTTTGAACTATTCAAACTGACAAATTCATGTTTCTTTCGTGTAAAATGGCGATTTATGAGAAATGACGATAAAATTGCTGTTTTAAACTTGCAAAAACATAGAAAAACGCTGTTTTGAACTATTCAAACTGACAAATTCATGTTTCTTTCGTGTGAAACGGCGATTTATGAGAAATGACGATAAAATTGCTGTTTTAAACTTGCAAAAACATAGAAAAACGCTGTTTTTAACTATTCAAACTGATAAATTCATGTTTCTTTCGTGCGAAACGGCGATTTATGAGAAATGACGATAAAATTGCTGTTTTAAACTTGCAAAAACATAGAAAAACGCTGTTTTCAACTATTCAAACTGATAAATTCATGTTTCTTTCGTGCGAAACGGCGATTTATGAGAAATGACGATAAAATTGCTGTTTTAAACTTTCAAAAACATAGAAAAACGATATTTTGGACTATTCAAATTGAAAAATTCATGTTTCTTTCGTGTGAAACGGCGATTTATGAGAAATGACGATGAAATTGCTGTTTTAAACTTGCAAAAACATAGAAAAACGCTGTTTTCAACTATTCAAACTGACAAATTCATGTTTCTTCCGTGCGAAATGGCGATTTATGAGAAATGACGATAAAATTGCTGTTTTAAACTCGCAAAAACATAGAAAAACGCTGTTTTCAACTATTCAAACTGATAAATTCATGTTTCTTACGTTCAAAACGGTGGATTTTTGTGAAATCACGATAAAATTGCTGTTTTAAACTTGCAAAAACATAGAAAAACGCTGTTTTCAACTTTTCAAACTGACAAATTCATGTTTCTTCCGTGCGAAACGGCGATTTATGAGAAATGACGATAAAATTGCTGTTTTAAACATGCAAAAACATAGAAAAACGATGTTTTCAACTATTCAAACTGATAAATTCATGTTTCTTTCGTGCGAAACGGCGATTTATGAGAAATGACGATAAAATTGCTGTTTTAAAACTTGCAAAAACATAAAAAAACGCTGTTTTTTACTATTCAAACTGACAAATTCATGTTTCTTCCGCGAGAAACGGCGACTTATGAGAAATGACGATAAAATTGCTTATTTAAACTCGCAAAAACATATAAAAACGCTGTTTTCAACTATTCAAACTGATAAATTCATGTTTCTTACGTTCGAAACGGTGGATTTTTGTAAAAACACAATAAAATTGCTGTTTTAAACTTGCAAAAACATAGAAAAACGCTGTTTTCAACTTTTCAAACTGACAAATTCATGTTTCTTCCGTGCGAAACGGCGATTTATGAGAAATGACGATAAAATTGCTGTTTTAAACTTGCAAAAACATAGAAAAACGCTATTTTCAACTACTCAAACTGATAAATTCATAGTTCTTTCTTGCATAACGGCGATTTATGAAAAACAACGATAAAATTGCTGTTTTTAACTTGCAAAAACATAGAAAAACGCTGTTTTCAACTTTCAAACTGATAAATTCATGTTTCTTTCGTGCGAAACGGCGATTTATGAGAAATGACGATAAAACTGCTGTTTTAAACTTGCAAAAACATAGAAAAACGCTGTTTTGAACTATTCAAACTGATAAATTCATGTTTCTTTCGTGTAAAACGGCGATTTATGAGAAATGACGATAAAATTGCTGTTTTAAACTTGCAAAAACATAGAAAAACGCTGCTTTTAACTATTCAAACTGACAAATTCATGTTTCTTTCGTGTGAAACGGCGATTTATGAGAAATGACGATAAAATTGCTGTTTTAAACTTGCAAAAACATAGAAAAACGCTGCTTTTAACTATTCAAACTGACAAATTCAGGTTTCTTTCGTGTGAAACGGCGATTTATGAGAAATGACGATAAAATTGCTGTTTTAAACTTGCAAAAACATAGAAAAACGCTGCTTTTAACTATTCAAACTGACAAATTCAGGTTTCTTTCGTGTGAAACGGCGATTTATGAGAAATGACGATAAAATTGCTGTTTTAAACTTGCAAAAACATACAAAAACGCTGTTTTGAACTATTCAAACTGATAAATTCATGTTTCTTTCGTGTGAAACGGCGATTTATGAGAAATGACGATAAAATTGCTGTTTTAAACTTGCAAAAACATAGAAAAACGCTGTTTTTAACTATTCAAACTGATAAATTCAGGTTTCTTTCGTGTGAAACGGCGATTTATGAGAAATGACGATAAAATTGCTGTTTTAAACTTGCAAAAACATAGAAAAACGCTGCTTTTAACCATTCAAACTGACAAATTCATGTTTCTTTCGTGTGAAACGGCGTTTTATGAGAAATGACGATAAAATTGCTGTTTTAAACTTGCAAAAACATAGAAAAACGCTGTTTTTAACTATTCAAACTGATAAATTCAGGTTTCTTTCGTTCGAAACGGTGGATTTTTGTGAAATCACGATAAAACTGCTGTTTTAAACTTGCAAAAACATAGAAAAACGCTGTTTTGAACTATTCAAACTGATAAATTCATGTTTCTTTCGTGTGAAACGGCGATTTATGAGAAATGACGATAAAATTGCTGTTTTAAACTTGCAAAAACAAGAAAAACGCTGTTTTCAACTATTTAAACTGATAAATTCATGTTTCTTTCGTGTGAAACGGCGATTTATGAGAAATGACGATAAAATTGCTGTTTTAAACTTGCAAAAACATAGAAAAACGCTGTTTTTAGCTATTCAAACTGATAAATTCAGGTTTCTTTCGTGTGAAACGGCGATTTATGAGAAATGACGATAAAATTGCTGTTTTAAACTTGCAAAAACATAGAAAAACGCTGTTTTCAACTATTCAAACTGACAAATTCATGTTTCTTTCGTGTGAAACGGCGATTTATGAGAAATGACGATAAAATTGCTGTTTTAAACATGAAAAAACATAGAAAAACGCTGTTTTGAACTATTCAAACTGACAAATTCATGTTTCTTTCGTGTGAAACGGCGATTTATGAGAAATGACGATAAAATTGCTGTTTTAAACTTGCAAATACATAGAAAAACGCTGTTTTGAACTATTTAAACTGACAAATTCATGTTTCTTTCGTGTGAAACGGCGATTTATGAGAAATGACGATAAAATTGCTGTTTTAAACTTGCAAAAACATAGAAAAACGCTGTTTTTAACTATTCAAACTGATAAATTCATGTTTCTTTCGTGCGAAACGGCGATTTATGAGAAATGACGATAAAATTGCTGTTTTAAACTTGCAAAAACATAGAAAAACGCTGTTTTCAACTATTCAAACTGATAAATTCATGTTTCTTTCGTGCGAAACGGCGATTTATGAGAAATGACGATAAAATTGCTGTTTTAAACTTGCAAAAACATAGAAAAACGCTATTTTGGACTATTCAAATTGAAAAATTCATGTTTCTTTCGTGTGAAACGGCGATTTATGAGAAATGACGATAAAATTGCTGTTTTAAACTTGCAAAAACATAGAAAAACGCTGTTTTCAACTATTCAAACTGACAAATTCATGTTTCTTCCGTGCGAAATGGCGATTTATGAGAAATGACGATAAAATTGCTGTTTTAAACTCGCAAAAACATAGAAAAACGCTGTTTTCAACTATTCAAACTGATAAATTCATGTTTCTTACGTTCGAAACGGTGGATTTTTGTGAAATCACGATAAAATTGCTGTTTTAAACTTGCAAAAACATAGAAAAACGCTGTTTTCAACTTTTCAAACTGACAAATTCATGTTTCTTCCGTGCGAAACGGCGATTTATGAGAAATGACGATAAAATTGCTGTTTTAAACTTGCAAAAACATAGAAAAACGCTATTTTCAACTACTCAAACTGATAAATTCATGTTTCTTCCGTGCGAAACGGCGATTCATGAGAAATGACGATATGATTGCTGTTTTAAACTTGCAAAAACATAGAAAAACGCTGTTTTCAAATATTCAAACTGACAAATTCATGTTTCTTCCGTGCGAAACGGCGATTTATGAGAAATGACGATAAAATTGCTGTTTTAAACATGCAAAAACATAGAAAAACGATGTTTTTAACTATTCAAACTGATAAATTCATGTTTCTTTCGTGCGAAACGGCGATTTATGAGAAATGACGATAAAATTGCTGTTTTAAACTTGCAAAAACATAAAAAAACGCTGTTCTTTACTATTCAAACTGACAAATTCATGTTTCTTCCGTGGGAAACGGCGATTTATGAGAAATGACGATAAAATTGCTGTTTTAAACTCGCAAAAACATATAAAAACGCTGTTTTCAACAATTCAAACTGTTAAATTCATGTTTCTTACGTTCGAAACGGTGGATTTTTGTAAAAACACGATAAAATTGCTGTTTTAAACTTGCAAAAAAAAAGAAAAACGCTGTTTTCAACTTTTCAAACTGACAAATTCATGTTTCTTCCGTGCGAAACGGCGATTTATGAGAAATGACGATAAAATTGCTGTTTTAAACTTGCAAAAACATAGAAAAACGCTATTTTCAACTACTCAAACTGATAAATTCATGTTTCTTTCTTGCATAACGGCGATTTATGAAAAACAACGATAAAATTGCTGTTTTAAACTTGCAAAAACATAAAAAAACGCTGTTTTCAACTTTCAAACTGATAAATTCATGTTTCTTTCCTGCGAAACGGCGATTTATGAGAAATGACGATAAAATTGCTGTTTTAAATTTGCAGAAACATAGAAAAACGCTGTTTTCAATTATTCAAACTGATAAATTCATGTTTCTTTAGTGCGAAACGGCGATTTATGAGAAATGGCGATGAAATTGCTGTTTTAAACTTGCAAAAACATAGAAAAACGCTGTTTTCAACTATTCAAACTGACAAATTCCTGTTTCTTCCGTGCGAAACGGCGATTTATGAGAAATGACGATAAAATTGCTGTTTTAAACTTGCAAAAACATAGAAAAACGCTGTTTTCAACTATTCAAACTGACAAATTCCTGTTTCTTCCGTGCGAAACGGCGATTTATGAGAAATGACGATAAAATTGCTGTTTTAAACTTGCAGAAACATAGAAAAACGCTGTTTTTTACTATTCAAACTGACAAATTCATGTTTTTCCGTGCGAAACGGCGATTTATGAGAAATGACGATAAAATTGCTGTTTTAAACTCGCAAAAACATATAAAAACGCTGTTTTCAACTATTCAAACTGATAAATTTATGTTTCTTACGTTCGAAACTGTGGATTTTTGTGAAATCACGATAAAATTGCTGTTTTAAACTTGCAAAAACATAGAAAAACGCTGTTTTCAACTTTTCAAATTGACAAATTCATGTTTCTTTCGTGCGTAACGGCGATTTATGAAAAACAACGATAAAATTGCTGTTTTAAACTTGCAAAAACATAGAAAAACGCTGTTTTCAACTTTCAAACTGATAAATTCATGTTTCTTTCGTGCGAAACGGCGATTTATGAGAAATGACGATAAAATTGCTTTTTTAAACTTGCAAAAACATAGAAAAACGCTGCTTTTAACTATTCAAACTGACAAATTCATGTTTCTTTCGTGTGAAACGGCGATTTATGAGAAATGACGATAAAATTGCTGTTTTAAACTTGCAAAAACATAGAAAAACGCTGCTTTTAACTATTCAAACTGACAAATTCAGGTTTCTTTCGTGTGAAACGGCGATTTATGAGAAATGACGATAAAATTGCTGTTTTAAACTTGCAAAAACATAGAAAAACGCTGTTTTTAACTATTCAAACTGATAAATTCAGGTTTCTTTCGTTCGAAACGGTGGATTTTTGTGAAATCACGATAAAACTGCTGTTTTAAAACGTGCAAAAACATAGGAAAACGCTGTTTTCAACTATTCAAACTGACAAATTCATGTTTCTTTCGTGTGAAACGGCGATTTATAAGAAATGACGATAAAATTGCTGTTTTAAACATGAAAAAACATAGAAAAACGCTGTTTTCAACTTTCAAACTGATTAATTCATGTTTCTTCCGTGCGAAACGGCGATTTATGAGAAATGACGATAAAATTGCTGTTTTAAACTTGCAGAAACATAGAAAAACGCTGTTTTCAACTATTCAAACTGATAAATTCATGTTTCTTCCGTGCGAAACGGCGATTCATGAGAAATGACGATAAGATTGCTGTTTTAAACTTGCAAAAACATAGAAAAACGCTGTTTTCAACTATTCAAACTGACAAATTCATGTTTCTTCCGTGCGAAACGGCGATTTATGAGAAATGACGATAAAATTGCTGTTTTAAACATGCAAAAACATAGAAAAACGATGTTTTCAACTATTCAAACTGATAAATTCATGTTTCTTTCGTGCGAAACGGCGATTTATGAGAAATGACGATAAAATTGCTGTTTTAAACTTGCAAAAACATAAAAAAACGCTGCTTTTTACTATTCAAACTGACAAATTCATGTTTCTTCCGTGGGAAACGGCGATTTATGAGAAATGACGATAAAATTGCTGTTTTAAACTCGCAAAAACATATAAAAACGCTGTTTTCAACTATTCAAACTGATAAATTCATGTTTCTTACGTTCGAAACGGTGGATTTTTGTAAAAACACGATAAAATTGCTGTTTTAAACTTGCAAAAACATAGAAAAACGCTGTTTTCAACTTTCAAACTGATAAATTCATGTTTCTTTCGTGCGAAACGGCGATTTATGAGAAATGACGATAAAACTGCTGTTTTAAACTTGCAAAAACATAGAAAAACGCAGTTTTGAACTATTCAAACTGATAAATTCATGTTTCTTTCGTGTGAAACGGCGATTTATGAGAAATGACGATAAAATTGCTGTTTTAAACTTGCAAAAACATAGAAAAACGCTGCTTTTAACTATTCAAACTGACAAATTCATGTTTCTTTCGTGTGAAACGGCGATTTATGAGAAATGACGATAAAATTGCTGTTTTAAACTTGCAAAAACATAGAAAAACGCTGCTTTTAACTATTCAAACTGACAAATTCAGGTTTCTTTCGTGTGAAACGGCGATTTATGAGAAATGACGATAAAATTGCTGTTTTAAACTTGCAAAAACATAGAAAAACGCTGTTTTTAACTATTCAAACTGATAAATTCAGGTTTCTTTCGTTCGAAACGGTGGATTTTTGTGAAATCACGATAAAACTGCTGTTTTAAACTTGCAAAAACATAGAAAAACGCTGTTTTCAACTATTCAAACTGACAAATTCATGTTTCTTTCGTGTGAAACAGCGATTTATAAGAAATGACGATAAAATTGCTGTTTTAAACATGAAAAAACATAGAAAAAACGCTGTTTTGAACTATTCAAACTGACAAATTCATGTTTGTTTCGTGTGAAACGGCGATTTATGAGAAATGACGATAAAATTGCTGTTTTAAACTTGCAAAAACATAGAAAAATGCTGTTTTCAACTATTCAAACTGACAAATTCATGTTTCTTTCGTGTGAAACGGCGATTTATGAGAAATGACGATAAAATTGCTGTTTTAACCATGAAAAAACATAGAAAAACGCTGTTTCGAACTATTCAAACTGACAAATTCATGTTTCTTTCGTGTGAAACGGCGAATTATGAGAAATGACGATAAAATTGCTGTTTTAAACTTGCAAAAACATAGAAAAACGCTGTTTTGAACTATTCAAACTGACAAATTCATGTTTC